>CAUYPK010082667.1:0-13759 GCA_963574355.1 Loris lydekkerianus
GTACATGTGAAACTTAGTAAATGTAGAATATAAATGTCTTAACACAATAACTAAGAAAATGCCAGGAAGGCTATGTTAACCAGTGTGATGAAAATATGTCAAATGGTCTATAAAACCAGTGTATGGTGCCCCATGATCACATCAATGTACACAGCTATGATTTAAAAATTAAAAAAAAGAAAGAAACATAGACTTATTATGCAACTGGATCAAGGCCAAGCAGGTGTCCTAGCACGTGATGCAACGTAGACAGAGTGGAGAGAAAGAAAGGTTCATAGTCTCAGCTGGAGTCTGAGCTGTGCAAACTTGAGTCAGTTAGGTTGGACCTTTGAGCCTCCAGGGTTTCAGACATCTTTGTTCTGTGGACATCCTGAAAGCTAAACTGGGTGAGCCTAGCACAAAGGACGTGTTCAGTGTATAGCAGTGCTGAGTTTCGTGGTGCTGGAGCTTCTGGGAGTGTTGTTCTTAGGATTATTGTTTTAGTTGTGGCTGGCAAACTTACATCCTTTTAGGGCAGGTGCCAGGTATGAATGAAGAATGGATGATCTCTGACAGAAGGCCTGGCAGGAGGAGGAGTGACAGAGAACTGCTTACGGCACCTCCCGTGGTAGGTAGAAGACGAAGAGAGGCTGGACTCCGAGCCAGGCTGCAGCAGTAAATCACTGCCTAAGTGCATCCGCCACAGCAAGAACCATAAGCACTTCCTTTGTTGCTCACGATTGTTCATTACGGCTTGGACAGGCCCCCAGATCACAGAAAGAATATCTGATGTAAAATATGATTAGCCTCAGTGCTTTTTATAATAAAAGAAAAAATAAAGCACAGATACTCGAGACTTATGAAGTTACAAATTACTCTCTCATTTTGCTCTTCCTCTCTGTTCCCCCTTTTGTGTGTTACAGAAAAGAGCTGGGGCCGGACATAGTGGCTCATGCCTGTAATCCTAGCACTCTGAGAGGCCAAGGTGGGTGGACTGCCTGAGCTCAAAGGTTAGAGACCAGCCTGAGCTGCAGTGAGACCCTGTCTCTAAAAATAGCCAGGTGTTGTGGCATGTGCCTGTAGTCCCAGCTACTTGGGAGGCTGAGGCAAGAGAATTGCTTGAGCCCAAGAGTTTGAGTTTGCTGTGAGCTGTGTCGCTATGGCACTCTACCCTCTACAGAGGGCAACGTACTAAGACTCTGTCTCAAAAGAAAAGAAAAGAAAAGAGCTGAAATTGCTGGGAGAGACATGTCCAGAACCAAAGTAGCGTATAGAATCACAAAACAAATGACACTGAAGCAGGACACGGAACGTTTAATGTTTTGTTCTCAAACACTGCTGGGCTGCCTGTGCCACACTCCATCTCCAAACAAGGCCTGTGTCCCCACTGTCATCCCAGCCCAGCATGGAGAGTTGGTGGACTGAAATCTCTATCTCTCCCTGTCACCCAGCGCCTGTCTTATCTTCCCATTGTGGCCAGAGAGAAGCGTTCAGTCATGAAAACCCTTTCACTTTCGTGAACGGGGAGAATAAGCTTTTTGCCTAGCCTAGCATTACATCCCCCCAAGTGCCAATGAAGGAGTTGGGCTAGAGACTGGTTCTCCTGCCTGAAAACTCAGCAGCCTCCCTGCCACATCACACTGTTTCCACTCTCCTCTGCTGTAACTTGGACGATGTTCAGTCAAATAGCATAACATTCATAATGATAACAATAAAAATTATGCACATTAAATATGCTCCGGGCACTGCTTTAAATCTTTTTATACGCAATCACTAACTGAAAAACAAAGTAATCCGATAAAGTAGTAAATCCATCCTCCCAGTAAAATAACTGAGTCACAGAAGGGTTAAAACTTTGGGACCAGTCACTGGATCAATGATCTCGGGAGTCTGAAGACAAGGACCTGTGTTTCATTGTCCCCGTGCAGCAGGTAGGTCGAGATAACAGCTCCATAATTTCTGTGATTTGTCACAACTAGGATTTAGATCTCATTTGAGACATATCCAACCCAGGCTAGCAGGAGTTTCTGCTCCGTGTTCTCTTCATTCAGGGACCCAGGAGGCTGTGGCCACAGTACCTCTGAATGCTGCTGCGTCTTGCACTGGAAATTCAACACTTCTTTTTAGAAACAACACACCGGAGCGAAACCTAAGTCATCCTTACCCTGCTGTTTCCCTTGGTCGGTCCAGGCCCCTGTCTTTGGTGGGAGTGGTACTTGGTTTCTCTTGTTAGGCATTTGGGGATGATTCTTGTTTCCTCTTGCTGTCCCCCGGCCACTGGTAGCCGATCAGAGTGTCCCAGCCAGACAGCCCTGCAGCCAGCTGCTGGTTCTCATCACTAAACTCTCTGCCTTTCTTTAGATTTTTGTTCCTTCGCTCCTAAACCACTGCAATACTTTCTGATCACTCTTCCTGCCTTAGAAAGAGAAAAAAGTGGGATATCCGATGAACCCCACTCCTCTGCCTCTCAGAAACAGTTGCCCCCACCTCATTTAGCTGCTTTCTTGGGCACTGTTTCCATGTTCCCAAATAATATGCTTGCTTGTACAAAAATATTTTGGCTTTTCAAGCTTAGGAATCAATTATTTAGGTTTCACTATTGAATAGAAGGATTTTACTCCCTTTCCTCTCCAACCCAATCACCAATGTGTACACTTCTCATTCCCCACCCAGCTGGAAGATTGTGTAGCTCATCCGTATAATGGGTCAACAACATTCAGCATTCACATGGCTATGGCTATTTAAATACTAATCACAGAAATCGTTCAGCTTCCCCCAGGATGAGTCGTGAACTTAAAGCTTCATGTGCGGCATCTGTAGGCTTTTTATTTATTTGTATTTTGGTGCTTTGCTTTGTTATGAGATTGTGCGTGTCTGAAAATGCCCGTTTTGCTTTCATGCTTGTCTGACATTAGGCAAGCTGCAGAGGACTAGATTTAAACAAGAAACAATATTATTTCACAATTCTGAAGGCTATGTTGCCTTTAATATTAAAATGCTTATAAGAAAGCTGAAGTCTTGTTCCTTTAATACATTCTTTTAATACCTGTTCTTTTCAGGAGTTCACTGATACAAAACAATTCTAATGCTCCTTGGCAGTAATTCTTTTATCAATTTTCCTGGGCACTGGGTGTGTCCCTCAAAATTAAAATGTATATCTTTTAATTATGGAAATATTCTAAATTATTTTGTTTTTAATTTCTTTTCTCGGTACTTCCTTTACAAAACTCCTATGGTTTTGATTTTGAATCTCCTGTTTTCTAATCTTTTTATCTTCTGTGTCTCTTGTACCATTTTTCCTCTCCTCTATTTAAGCTATTTTATTTTAAAGTCTTCTACTTGGAATTTTTTTATTACTGCTGCCAGATTAAAAAATAAATTTAATTTCACAATATTGTGGGGGTACACACACTTTAGCTACATAATTTGCTTTTGTATGCTTTAAGTCAAGTTAGAAGTGTGCCCTTCATCCAGAAAATGTGCCCTGAACTCATTAGGTGTGAATTTACTCAGCCCCTCCCCCACCTACTTGATTTCTATTGCGTTTCACTTCCATATTTTACATACGTGTTGATCAACTAGTTCTAATTTAGCTCTGAGCACATGTGATGCTTGTTTTTCTATCCTTGTGATACTTCACTTAGGACAATGGCCTCGAGTTCCATCCAGGTTGTTACACAAGATACCATACCACCATGTTTTGGGGTTTGTTTTTTTGTTTTGTTTTTGTTTTGTTTTTTTTATGGCTAGGTAGTATTTCATGGTATACATATACCACAATTATTTTTTTGTTTGTTTGTTTGTTTGTTTGCAGTTTTTGGCTGGGGCGGTTTGAACCCACCACCTCCAGTATATGGGGCCAGTGCCCTATTCCTTTGAGCCACAGGTGCCGCCCCATATACCACATTTATTAATCCATTCATGTAGTGATGGGCACTTGGGTTGTTTCCTCGTCTTTGTGACTATGAATTATACTTTTGTAAATATTCAATGCAAGTGTTTTATTATAAAATGTCTTTTTTTCTCCGTTGGGTAAATACCTAGTAATGGGATTGCAGGATCAAATTCTGGGTCTGCTTTTAATTCTTCGAGGAATTTCCATACTACTTTCCACAGAGGTTTTACTAGTTTGCAGTCCCACGAACAGTATGTAAGTTCCTTTCTCTCCACACCCACACAAGCCTCTGTTGTTTTAGGACTTTTTGATAAGAGCCTTTCTCCCTGGAGTTAGGGAATATCTTATTTTGATTTTAAATTTCATTTTCCTGATGATTAGGGATGTTGAGCATTTTTTCATGTGTTTATCCTCAATTAGTCTACCTTCATTTGGTAAGTTTCTGCTCATGTCTTTGGCCTACTTTTTTTTTTTTTTTTTATTGAATCATAGCTGTGTACATTGATATGATCATGAGGCATCATACACTAGCTTCATAAACCGTTCGACACATTTTCATCACACTGGTTGACATAGCCTTCCTGGCGTTTTTTTAGTTATTGTGCTAAGACATTTACATTCTACATTTACTACGTTTCACATATATCCTTGTAAGATGCACCGCAGGTGTTAAGGGGATTTTTTCTTGCTAATTTCCTTGTGTGCATTGTGGATCCTGGCTATGGGGGCCGTTTGATTTTTTCTCCTGGCTATCAGCCCTTTGTCAGGTGTCTACCGTGGAAATATGCTTCCTTCTGTAGTTTGCCTGCTTGCTATATTGACTGTGTCCTTAGCTGTGCAGAAATGTTTTAATGTGATCAGGTTACATTTAATTATTTTTGTCGTTGCTGTGATTGCCTTAGGTTCTTCCTCATAAATTCTATAAAAAATTTTTCCAACATTTTCTTCTAGAATCCTTATAGCTTCACGTCTTAGGCTTAAGTGTGTTACCTGTCATAAATTAATTTTTCTGTGTAGTGAAAGATGTAGTTCCTGTTTCAATCTTTTACATGTGGCTATCTAGTTTTCCTAGCACCTTTTATTGAATAGGGTTTCTCCTCCCCCGTGTATGACATTGTCTGCTTCGTCAAAGAACAGATGAGAATGTGAGAATGATTTCACATCCGGGTTCCCTGCTTGCTCTGATCCACAGGTCTCTGTTTTTCAGCCAGTAACATGCTCTTTTGATTACTATAGCCCTGTCATATGAAGTTTGGTAAAGTGATTTTATTCTTTGCTATTCAGGGTGTTTTCTGGTTCCATATAAAGGATAGAACTAATTTTTCTAGATTTGCAAAAAATGCTATTGGTATTTTAATGGGGGTGGTGTTGAATCTGTAGATCACTTTTGGTAGTATAGATATTTTGACAAGGTTGACTTTGCTGATACATGAGAGGGATTTTTTTCCATCTGTGATTTTTTTCCCTCACTGTTCCATAGTTTTCCCTGTAGAAGTCTTTCACCTCCTTAGTTAAATATATCCCTAGGTATTTTAATCTTCAAGAGTTCTTTTTTATTCTGTAAGTCCTTCTTTGTTATAGATTATCTAGTTTCTTTTGTATGTATGCCTCATATTCTTCCATCTAAATGATTATATTAAGGATAGATATTAATTCTTTTTTATTTTTTTCCTCCTAGAATTATCCCTTTCTCTCTCCCTTTAAAATGTGTTAGGTTTTGGGCAGCACCTGTGGCTCAGTGAGTCGGGCACTCAAACCTGTGGCATCATAGCTCACAGCAACCTCCAACTTGGGCTCAAGTAATCCTCTTGCCTAGGTTTTTTTTTTCTATTTTTAGTAGAGATGGGGTCTCATTTTTTCTCAGGTTGGTCTCAAACTCATGAGCTCAAGCAATCCACCCATCTCGGCCTCGCAGAGTGCTAGGATTACAGGCGTGAGCCACCACTCCCGGTCAGGTAGAAATGTCTTAACGGCGTGCCTGTGAAAGTGGCACGTGCCGCCTTGATGAGCCTTTTATCCAGCCAAACAAGCACTTTCATTTTTCACCATCACTTAATCAAAAAATCTCTGTCTGCTGTCTATGCTTTTATTAGCTAGCAATGCAGACAGCAATGCGTCTCCTGATCCTTAGAACCATCTTTCTCAAATTACCCTGTGGATGAACATTCTTTTTAATTGAGTACCTGAACACAGATGTTCCACAACTGCTCAAGACCTTTTGCTGTGACAATGGTGTGTGGCTTTACTTCAGCTTAATTCCTTAAAAAGTAAAAGCCATCATATAATGCATCTGATTGCCACAATTAAATGTGGTCAATTAGGGGAATTTTTTTCTGTGCAGTTAGAAAGGGCCCGTCTGTTCCTTTAATTCTGCATGCCCTTCACTTAGTCTATGATCTTTTGGTCCCCTATATCCTTTCTGTAATCTTTATCTCATTCCAGGTTGATGTAGACAATTATGTAGCATGTACTTCTGCAATTCTCTGCCTTGAGTTTGCCAAGTCCTTTCCCCCTCATTGGCTAGTTCCTCCTCATTGCTTTCAAAACAGTCTAGTCCAGATAACCAGTTTCAAATTGCCATGGCTCTGAGACTCTGGCGCCAGAACCACTTCTGGTATCGGTTACTCGGGGTTTCTTATGTGGCAAGCATCATACAAAAGTTAGAGTTCCTCACATCTCTGAGATGATTAGCTAGTCACCCTAAGAGTTTAACAGCAAGGTCCAATGTTAAAAAGACTAAAGGACTTCTCTAGTGAATGCCCCACGACTTCTCTCTTGGGAGATACTTTTTCAGTCTGTGCTGCTGATTTGGGACCCCAGAAACTTCACAGACACTGTTTCTAGAACCTCAGGGCAATGTGGATTCTGGGTGGTTCCAGCCCCTTGGAGTTGCCTGTTGGGTACATTTGATAAGCAGAGCTCACTACTCCAGTGAAGGCTGGGAAAGTGAGTTCAGACTTCCACGGGGCAATACAGGACTCAGAATTTTCTAAAGCTTCCAGGATGCTTCAATTTTGTGTCATTTCCACTTTGAAGGAAGGATTCAGTGATTGCCATGCCCAAGTCCCCATGTCCCACCTACCCTCAAATGAAGAAACATAGAGTATCTAAGAAAGAAAGTTGAGAAGAACAAGAAACCAGTTAGTAAAACCCGAAGTCCATGGCTCCATTTCCCCGTGGTCTATTCCAGCCCATGCGGCCTCTCTCTGGATCTAGAAACCAAGAAGTTCTGACCTTGGGAATGGTTCGACCCTCCAGTTCTATCTGTCTCGATTACATTCCTCTTGTAAATTGCACAAACAGCTCTTCTGCTTTTCTTTCTTGCAGGTCATGTTCCCTTTAGAAGCTAATCACTTTGGTTGACTACAGACTAGCACCCTGAGCCCTTCCTTCTCAAATTCAATCAATATTGTTGGGTCACCTTAGGAGAGAGCAGGGGTCAAAGAAATAGGAGAGAGATACTGGACTCGAATCATTCCTGCTTTACATCACCCTGATTTTCACCAGTCACCTGCCCCAGGGCAACAAGGAAGACAGATGCCCAACCCCCTCCCTTCCCAGACGGTTGGACTGTGGCTTCACTGTGCCCACGGCCAGACTTCAGAGTGTTGTGGAGTCAAGAGTCTGGGGTGGCTCAAAAAAAACGAGGGGTGGATAATAGAATTTAAGCCAGTACTTCTTTCCTCTTTCTGAAAGTCAAAAACACTGAAACTTGCTTATTTTAACATAACAATGAGCTCACCCTGCTCATATTTCACAGTGCTCAGAAGAATTGAAAGGCATGTTGGCTGTGAAAACTCTGTGCAAGTCGCAGGGTACCCAACAAGTGCTAGACATTATTCTTGGGAAGGTTGGAAAGACTACGAGCTTTGATGTCAGCTATCTTTGGGCTCAAGTTACACATTTCTACTGGAAGAATTCCTGGAAGCCCATGGCCCCTTTTCCCAACCTGCAATTCAGTGAACATCTAGTGTGGTGGGTACCAAATTTGGCTGAATGTTAGGATCACCTAGAAAGCATCACCAAACTCCTGATACTCAGACTATAAACCCATGGCTTTTTTCAGAATCTCTGGGCAGCATAGGACCTAGGCATCAGCATTTTAAAAACTCCCTGCTATTTTCAGTATGCAAGCAACATTGCCAACCTCTGATTCAGTGCCATGAATGTAAGAAATAAATCACTCTCTTCTCAGACTCCTAACATGCATTTTAATTCCTCTCCTACCACTTTGAATGGCTGATGTCTAGTCGCACCCTCAGTTAATTTTATCATTTATAAAATAGTAATAATGCTATCTATGCACCTACCTGATTGGATTACCATGAAAGTCAACCTGAATGGTCTTTGTAAACAGTACACCTGTTGATGTTCCTCAGTCATTAGATGGCCCAGAAGAAAGAAGGTGGGTGGTTTGATACGAATTATTCTCACTGCCAGGAAATAAACAAACTACTTGATTTTCTGACAGGGGATCCTGTTATCTTCATGGCAGACCATAGAAGGAATATGGGTTTAAATCTGGGCCTAAAAACAACTTATCATTCACAGAGACTTTCCAGTGAGCCAAGTGACAGCTGGCTTCTGTTTTTCTTTCCTATAAAAAGATTCATTTCCCCTAATCCTAACCATTTTCGTGCCCAAAGAAATAAGGACAAGGGGAGGATTCAGACTCCAGAATGGCAGATTCTTTACTAGGGAAGGCTGCCAGGAATTTTGCAAGCCTCCCTTCTCTCTCCTGTTTGCTAATTGATTTAATGGGAGAACTTGATAGATGTATTTCAGCTGCACAAAGGCCTGTCCAGCTGATTTATGCCATGCAAGAAGACACTGGTATTTTCTCAGTCTGATTTCTCTTTTAATTGCCATTGAAGGGAAGGCATGTAATTTTAAGGTCGAGAGCACTCATTCATCAACTCAGCCACAGCTCACGTTCAGGAGGTTTCAGTCCTTCTGTTTTAACAAAATTCCCATTTCTTAGAGGGATGGCTTCTGGATGATGTGAGGAAATAATGTCGACAGAGATAAACCATCTATGCGTCTGCCTTCTTCCTGCTCTTACATTCAGCCATTGTGAAGAGCAAGTTGCTCCCATCCTGGTCCTCATCTGGAAGGCCCACCGTGGCAAGCGGGGTGCTCCCTCCTGGTCCTCACACCGTGGCCAGGAAGTCACACTCTCAAGCCAGGGCTTCTCATTTTCAGCACTGCTGACATGTGGGGTGAGATGATTCTTTTCGTCACGAGAGCTCCTCTGTGCAATGCAGGGTGTTTAAAATGATCTCCACCTTCCCCACACCAAATGCCAATAGTCACTGCCTAGTCCAGTTACAAGTCAAGAGTTGTGACAATCAGAAAACTTTGTCTACAGATATTGCCAAATGTCCCCCAGGGGGCAAACTGCCACCTTCCACAGGTGACAGTCACTAGGAAGCAGAGTGCCTTCTTTGCCCCTGACTATGAAACTTACCTCTGTTCTCAGACCCTCAATGTCCCCACTCTGAACACATCACAAGAAGTGAATGTAATCATTCTTTTGACATTTAAAGTGAATTACAATGCACAGTGAAGGGACAGTGATTATGAGAGTGACAAAGATGGCTATTGCAATGTGTTCTCTCTGTGTTCTTAGGCACATCTACCGTAGCAGAAAGTCTTCACCAGGAAGAAGCTTCGGTCAGACGTAGATGATTCATATACTTGGTGCTAAGCAAGTGACTGTTTAAAACCTTTACTTCCAAGGGCCCATAAGTCTGGCTCGTTACAGTGTCAAAGGGCTGCTTCCGGACATGATTAGCCTGCAGTAGCATCACTATTGGTGAACAAGTGTGCACGTGCTGGTAAGTATAAATGTCAGGTGTATATATATGTGTGTCATGACTGAAACGGGGACATGAGGCGCATCACATATTGCATGGAGCAGCACAGTATGAGAAGGATGGGGAAAGGGCATGCGGGACATGGAATGTTTGGGGCTGGAACACAAAGGTGTGTAAGACGTGCGGTTACGAAACCTTGGGGGCCCATCTGCTTGTGGTGTGTAAATGTTTATATATATTATGTCTGTGTATACAAGCTATACCTGTGCCTGTGTGACATGAGTAATACCGGAAAGTTCTGTGCATAGACAAGCACTGAAAACGTGTATGAAATATGTGTGAAAAGTGCACTTGTAATTTTGGTTGTGCGTATGTAGATGCAGACCATTATGTGTATGTGGCGGAGAAGTGGTGGGGTTCAGAGGCATATGGGAGATGTCTACAGTGGGCAATACATTGTTGGTTTGCTTCTTACACAGTTTAGGCAGACTCTGTGCATCCAGCATTGTTGGTGCATCTGGGTAGATATAACAGGTGCATATTTTGCATATCTGCATGTGAGTGCATATGTGTACTTAGCAAACCTTTATTGCAAACCTATAAAATGCTTGTATCTTTGCTGAATTTATTTGAACTGAATGAAAATGAAATTTGTCCCTGGCCCCATCTTCTTTCAAGTGTGTTTCATGAACTGTCTCCTGCACCATATCAAAGTGGTTTTTGCTGCTGGAGCTCCTCTTAAGAGGTTTCCACTCCTCCGTGAAAAGTCTCAGCTAACTATCCAAACATTAGTGCTAATAGAAATTGTGTCTTCTAGATTTTCTCTGTAAGGAACTTCCAAATGGGTTGGGTCAGTAAATGAGAAAAAAAAAAAAAATGTTTTAATAAAACTGTTTGATTGAATACATTTTTGACATCAATTCCCGTCCTGTTTTTGATATTGCGGATGCAGCATAGGCCATGAATTACGAAAGTTAGGAGATCACCTTGAGAACAAGAGTAAAGTGTTCACTGTGTCTTCCAACTAGATTCTTCATATGCCACAGTCAGGAATATGACTTTCAACAAACAAATTTTAGAAGACCTGCTATAAAGACATGTTTCCTGACATGTTCGAGGATTCAGTAGTAATTCAGACATGCCCCTTTGCTGAAAGAGTTCATATTAAGTCAGAGAGAAAAGGGGTGAAAAAACAATTTCAACTTGATGTGGAGTAATGTACTAGACGGCCATGGGGTGGTGTCAGGCTCACAGGGCTAAGGCAGGCCATTCTACTGCGAGGCAGGAAGGCAATTCCAGAAGGAACAGCATTCAGAATAAGGCCCTCCTGGTGACTGGCCAATGAACGGTGTATGCAGGGAAGCTGCAGGGCAGAGAGAGAAGCCCCCACCAGAGCCTGGACAGCCTCCTACGTCACACCAGGAACTTGCATTTCATCCACGGAAGGCAGCCATTGGGTAGCTTCCACAAAGGACTGGCATGAATAACTCTGCCTGAGTCTATTCACTTTGTTTCTACGACCAAACTCATATGGAGAGAAGTATAAAAAGAACTCCTGTCTCAGACAGAAATTACCTCCCTTTATAGTCCTCTTACGCCTGGCATGACAAAGTGAATTGAATACATCTCCTGATGTCACTTGTTTTTGTGTCATTTGCTTTCTGTGGATAAGCCAGCTCTAATCTATGTCCAAATACCTTATTTAAATTTATGTTTTAGAATATGAACAAACAGTGTCTGGGAACGTTTGTGTCAAAGGCAATTTGTAAATGTAGACAGAAAGTTGCCACATTGCTAGGGAGTCATATTTAACTTCTGGCTAACTTCAAATTTCCTGTTAAAAAAGTGTAGAGGGGATAAAATACTTCTTGTGTGTGTGTGTTTTTTTAAATGTACTGAAAAGTTAGATACATCTGATTGGATAAAAATATGATCACTATATAAACTTGCAGCATAGACGTACTTTTGTAGTTATTTTTTCCTTTGCTTCATCTTCTCACACTTGGAGGATAGAAAAGAGAAAATATGAGAATTGTCCCAAGACAAGGAATAGAATCATGACATATGAAAGAAACAAAGCAGAAACTACACCTTCAACTGAAATTACCATCCCAGAAAACTCTTGCGTCTACAAGGGCTTAGTTTGAGAAACGTTTGATTAAAGGCAGGAGACCCAACCCTGCCCCAGCCTCTTGGTGGAAGCTTTGGAGAAGTGGTTGTCAAGCTATTGTGTTATGAGAATCACCCAGAGAGAGGCTTAAACCACAGATCGCAGGGTCCTGCCCCACGATTTCTGATTCATTATGTCATTTACATTTCTAACAAGTTCCAAGGTAATGATGATGATTCTACTTGTGGGAACACACTTTGAAAACCACTGACTTGTTTAATTTCTCTAAGCCTCTTAAAATGTGAATAATAATGTCTCAAAGGGAGATATAAATTTAAAAACACATACAAAACTTCTTACAACATAAGTAGGCATCCAGCCAAGGTAACTGGAGGTTGCACGGTATGAGTTAAATGAACCATACAAACTCCCTGGCCACCCTCCCTTCCTCAGATCAAAGGAAATGGGCTGCACCCTTCCCTAAAGAGCTCCTGTTGTTTTACTTTATATTTAATTTGACCTAAAATTCATAAGCTATATCATAGCAATGAAATAAATGTGGGTACAAAAGAATATTTATAAAGAAGGATTTTATTTATAAGACCAGTATTCAGTCCAGGTATCACAGACACATTTTAAGTGAAAAGTGCATGTTTACCTACATGTTTATGTCTGTCTAAGTGTGCCACATGGAATCAGCAAACCCATTATTTAACATTTGTGTTTTTCAAAATGAGTTGCACTTGAGATTAAGCTAACATTATTTTCAAATTATAAATCTTTAGAATGTGATGTATTCAGAGCCAATATATTAAAGAATACAAAGAATAATGCCTTATTTTCTTCTAAAATGAGGTAAAGAATACATAGCTCAGTGATGATTGTGATCAGATGTCTCTTGGGTGATTATGTATCAACTTATTGTACAAATAGAGGAATTAGAACTGATTTTATTTAAAGGGTGATGTAGGATTTTTTGCAATGACTGCTGTAGATGTGGGTACAGATGCAGTTGTGGGTGTAGTTGATGGCAGAGTACTGTCCTTTTCAAACTAAGACATTTACCTAACATTGGAGTCCTGCACTTTGGTAGTGTCTGTAAAAATGTCACATAGTTGTACCCTTTCACCCATCAATTCCACTTTCATCAAATTTGTTCACTGACACATTTGCTAAAATGCAAGCACACACAGAAAAGATTGCCATGACTTTCTTGGTAAGAACAGTAACCAGACATAATTAAAATGTCCTTCCATAGGGGATTAGAAAAATTAATTATAGTTCATTGATATATTGGGGAACTGTGAGTGCTTAGAAAGTATAAAATTCATCTTTGTGGAGTGCTGTTGACCAATCCTCAAGATAAAAGGAGAGAAGGCAAGCTATGGCAAGTGAACAGAGCACAGCAGGTGCATCCTGAAAGGCTAGTGGTGGTGGAGGAGCTACACCCACATGTGCATCTAAACCTACAGCTGGGACTTTACACCTGAACGCACAGCTACATCTGCCCTACATCTGGGCCTCACCCATAGCTACGTCTATATCTGCACCTACATCCGTGCCTAAATCTATGGCTACATCTACACCTGTGTTTGTAGCTAAATCTACATCTGGATTGACACATACCCTATATACTCGAGTATAAGCCGAGTTTTTTTGGCACAAAATTTGTGCCAAAAAACCCTAACTCGGCTTATACTCGGGTCATACAGATTATTTGATTCGGTGCGCGCGCACCTAATCAAATGCACGTAAGTCTCCAGTCGTCTTCTGCCGTCTGCTTGAGGGGGCGGTGCTTCAGCTCAGTCCACAAGTCTGGGCTGAGCTGAAGAGGTAGGCGGCTGAACTGAACTGTATTCCACTGAACTGTTTAACCCACAATATTTAATGGCACATTTAATTAAGTGAAAACCCCATTTAAGGCAGTAAAGTCTTGTAAATAAATGTTTATAAATCCTG
>CAUYPK010082668.1:0-16438 GCA_963574355.1 Loris lydekkerianus
TGAGCTGTGACGCCCCGGCACTCTACCGAGGGTGACAAAGTGAGACTCTTGTCTAAAAAAAAAAAAAAAAAAAAGTGGGAAATAGTAGCATACTGAGAGTGTACATATAGTTTATGCCTTTCCAAACCTGCCAGTCTTTGGGGCTTTGAAAAGTGGTATCCCAGCAGCCATAGTCATTACAGTACCCCAAACCACAACTATCTTTTAAGAAGTTTTATGTTCACAGTGAAAGGAATGTTGGTTTTGAAATTATGCATTTTTATTTATGTTACTATAAACCAATGAGAATAGTAATTTTTTTAAAAACTTACTAAATACTGGAAGACTAAAATACTAAGTTTATAAATTATATATAGCAATGTAGCTATTCTCTCTAGACAGTGTCTCAGAATGGATTTCTGTTGCTTGACTATTAGTGAACATTTGAACTAAGGTAGTGACTGGCATTGGTGATTCGGTTGAGTATTTTGAAACACAGTTTGAATAATATGGTTTAGTGTTAATGGGGAAATAAAATATGATTTTTTCCTTACTCATTCCATCTTCCTTGTACTGTGTGTTGGAATTGATCATAAAAATAGCTCCAAAAAAGAAAATATCAGTTCATATTCTTTTTTGTATTCATATTGATATGTCACTAATATTCATTACACTATGAAGTTGACTCACTATGTTAAGTATAACCTAAATGAAGCAGTTCTTGTTTTTCCTGAATACTGTTTATGGAATTTTTTAAATGTACATGTATGTACATAAATGGTATTTTAAAAATGAGCCTGGCAAACTATTGATTTATAAAAGTAAATATTCTAAGAAGAAAAATAGAAAATTGACAGTTCTGTGTCAGAGGGAAGTTAGGTTCTACTTTTTTGTTTGAATTATTCTATATAGGTCCAGAAATTAAAATTAGATTTTTCTTTCCATAAGACGATATAGTCAACTCACTCTTTTTTTCTCCTATCTGGGAAAATAGCTTTGAATTATTTATGTTCCCATAAGTAACATAGTTTTTTTGTGTGTGTACATTTTCTTTTCTCTGACTTAAGGTGTGTTAAATTTGCATTTCTAAAAGAGTTTCTTAGTTAAATTCTTAATAACACCTTTTATATCAGAATAAAATTAGAAATTCTTGATTACATTGTTGAGTAAGGACAGTGTGATAAACACAGTTCCTAATTGATATCACATTCACTTTAATACATGTAGAAAAAATATTTTCCATGGATATTTTGCTGTACTTCCCATATGATACCATTTTGCTTCAAGGGTTTCTGTAATTTTATTTGAGAATTTGAATTCTCAATTTTCTGTACTTATAGAAAGAAACCTTTACAAAGAACTCCTGTGTAGTTGTAAAGAATTCCTGTGTAGTTCTTCCAGGCTATGCAATTTTTTTTTAAAGGTCGATTTTCATTTTTTGAAGCAGCTAATCATTAATTAAGAGACAGTACAGATATATTTGTGTAACACATTTAACAGTTTTTTGTGAGATGATCAAAACATTCAAATCTGTTTCCTGAAAAAATATGCAGTATTAATGTAGACTACACTACAAAACTGGGAAACTACCACGTGAATCTCCTAGAGAGTTTGATTACTTATCTAACATTTAAGGAGGAGCCTCACTCTTCTGTGTGATTTCTCTGGGGTTTTTTTTGTTGTTGTTTGTTTGTTTGAAACAGAGTATCTCTCTATTGCTTTAGGGTGGAGTGTCATAGCATCACCATAGCTCACAGCAATCTCCAACTCTGGGGCTCAGCGATTCTCTTGCCTCAGCAGCCTCTGGAGTAGCTGGGAGTACAGGAGCCCTCAATGACACCCAGCTTTTTCTATTTTAGTAGAGAAGGGGTCTCACTCT
Organism: Loris lydekkerianus; assembly: GCA_963574355.1. Lineage (NCBI taxonomy): Eukaryota > Metazoa > Chordata > Mammalia > Primates > Lorisidae > Loris > Loris lydekkerianus. The sequence goes on from CAUYPK010082668.1 coordinate 1,859, forward strand.
TGCTCAGACGATCTCAAACTCCTGAACTCAAGCAATCCACCCATCTCAGCCTCCCAGAGGGCTGGGATTACAGACATGAGCCACTGTGCCTGGCTTGCTATTTCTTTTTATAGAACACAAAGCTTCATGTCCAGTGCAAGCACCTAATGTAATTAACAGAATACTAAACTTTTGTATTAACCTAAATTTCCAAAAGATAAATACCTTGACATCCTAAACTTGAATCTATGAAAATAGTATGTCAACTAATGTACACAGCTATGATTTAACAATAAAAAAAGAAAATAGTATGTCAATTGAGTGAATTTGATCAATTGATTCTAGGGTTAATTATGACACCAACATTGGAAACCGGTAAGCTATTCACTTTTTAATGATTTCTGCCATAAACTTTATTAAAAGCCGCTTATAATTCCAGAAATAGTGTGTTTTATCACTGTTTTATGTGGGCCTTTTGAGAGCCACCTGTATTTTGTATAATTTTAGTTTAACATTTTATAAAACATGCAGATCTTAGGCTGGGTGAGGTGGCTCACGCCTATAATCCCAGCACTTTAGGAGGCGGGGGTGAGTTCACCTGCGCTCACGAATTCAAGACCAGCCTGAGCTAGAGCAAGAACATACCTCTAAAAAATAGCTGGGCGTTGTGGCGGGCCCTTGTAGTCCCAGCTACTCAGGAGGCTGAGGCAAAAGCATCGTTGAGCCCAAGAGTTAAAGGTTGCTGTGAGCTATGATGCCACAGCTCTACAGGGGGCAACAAAGTGAGACTGTGTCTCAAAAAAAATGCAGATCTTATATCATCATCATCATTTTGAGACAGGCTTTCACTCTCTCACCCAGTGTGGAATGTAGTTGGCACGATCATAAACACAGCCTGGAAGTCCTCAAGTGATCTCCTGCCATCCAAGTAGCAAGGATTACAAGTGTGAGCCACTGCACCAGCCCAGATTTTGGGGGGGTTTTGTTTTTCAGTGTTTCAGTCACCCTGGACAGAGTGCCGTGGCGTCATTATAGCTCACAGCAACCTCAATGTTTTGGACTTGACCAACAATCCTCTTGCCTCAGCCTCCTGAGAAGTTGGGACTATAGGTGCCTGTCACAACACCCTGCTAGTTTTTTTAGAGACAGTCTCACTTTTGCTCAGGCAGGTCTGGAACTCCTGAGCTCAAGCATTCCACCTGCCTCAGTCTCTCAGAGTGTTAGGATTGTAGGCGTGACCCACCTTGCCTAGCCCCAGCCCAGATTTTGGATTCTGATTGTTGAGATACCATGTTTATAATTATAATAGTTTCCTATGGCTGCTGTAGTAAACTACTACACATTTAGTGATTAAGACAATGTAAATTTGTTCTCTCACAGTTCTTGGGGTCAGAAGTCCAAAATCCATTTTACTAGCTCAAGTCAGATTCCTGGTTCCTTCTAGAAGCTCCAGGGGAGAATACTTTCAATGCCTCTTCCATCTTCTGGGGGCTGCCGGCATTCTTCGGCTTGTGGTTGCATCATGGTAGTGCCTATTTGTCCATTCTCATACTGCTTTTTTTCCTGTAGTATCTACCTCTGACTCCTCATAATCACATTTGTGATCACGTCATTGGGCTTACCTGGATAATCCAGGATAATCTCCCAATCACAAAATCCTTAATGATATTTGTAAAGTCCCTTTTGCCATATGAAGTAACATTCATAGGTTCCAAGGATTAGGATGTGGACATTTTAGGGGCCTTTATTCAGCCCCTTTATTATTTATCACAGTAATCCTTTCAAATTCACATTGTTAATCTCAAAAAGTTCATGCTGTGGACTTAATACTATTCTGATAGTGGTATGTTTAATTTCCCACCTGTTACCCAGGTCTTTATGTCTCCCAATCACACATTCTTCATTTAAGTCTCCTATTGAAAAAAGTTGAACTTGACATTATTTTCTGCAGATTACCATTTACTATATCCTCCTTTTATTGACTGATCCACTTATAATTAAGTTCTTAGTATGCTATATATTTTTTAAAGAAAAAAAAATTTTTTTTTTGAGACAAGAGTCTCAAGCTGTTGCCCTGGGTAGAGTGCTGTGGCGTCATAGCTCACAATAACCTCCAAATATATCACTTTTCTTTATTCAGTGGATATTTAGGTTGTTCCTATGCCTTGGCTTTTGTGAATCCTATTGTAGTGACCATGAGAATACTGATAACTCTTCAAGGTCCTGACTTCAATTCTTTAGTGTAAATGCCCAGAAGTGAGATTGTTGGATCATACGGTGGCTGTATATTTAATTTGTTAAGGAACCTCCATACAATCCTCCATAGTGGCCACACCATTTGCCTTCCCACCAAGAGTCTGCAAGGGTTCTCATTTGTCCACATCCTCACCAACACCAATGACTATTTTTCAAAAATAGTCATGCTGAAAGGTTTGAGATGATACTTTATTGTGGTTTTGATTTACATTTCCCTATGACTAAACATTATTTTTCCATATACCTGTTGGCTATCTGGGTGTCATCTTTTTTTTTTTTTTTTTTGAGACAGAGTCTCAAGCTGTCACCCTGGGTAGAGTGCTGTGGCATCATAGCTCACAGCAACCTCCAACTCTTGGGCTCAAGCAATCCTCTTGCCTCAGTTTTTCTATTTGTAGTAGAGATAGGGGTCTTGCTTTTGCTCAGGCTGCTCTCAAACTCCTGAGCTCAAGCAATCTACCCACCTTGGCCTCCCAGAGTGCTAGGATTATAGGCGTGAGCCACCTTGCCCGGCCTTGTGTATTTTCTTTGGAGAAATGATTATTCAAGTTCTTAGCCATTTTTTAATTGGGCTATTAATTATTTTACTATTCAATTGTAGGAATTCCACATACACATATACACACAGACACACACACATATGCATATGTGTGTATATATATATATATATATATATATTTTTTTTTTTTTTTTCTTTTTTGAGATGGATTTTGGCTCTGTCACTCCAGCCAGAGGATAGTGGCATCATCATAGTTCATTGCAATCTAAAACTCCTGGGCTCAGATGATCCTCCTGCCTCAGCCTTCCAAGTAGCTCGGACTATAGATTCCTGCCACACACCTGGCTAATTTTTACTATGTTTAGTAGAGATGGGTCTTACTTAAGCTGGTGGAGATCTCCTGCCTCAGCCTCCCAATGGTTTAGGGTTACCAAAATGGCCTGGCCACTTATCCACTTTAGAGATTAACTCCTTATCAAGTATAGGTTTGGAAATATAGTAGAACCTCCATAGTTGACCACCTCCTTAAGTTTACCAAATTTTCATAGCCTGGACATTCACCATGTGTATGTATCAGTACAGTTGGCCTAGTGCCTTTTGTTGACCATCTCTGTGTGTTTACCTGTTTGTTGCTGTCCCTTGGGTGGTCAATTTACTGAAGTTTTATGTTCCCATTTCATAGGTTGCCTTTTCGCTGTGTTGTTTCCTTCTCTATGCAGAGCGTTTTAGTTTGATGTCTTGGGGGCTTTTTTGCCAGGTAGGTCTTGAGCTCCTGGTTCAAATGATCCTCCTATTTCAGCTTCCTGAGTATCTAGGATTACAGGCTTGAGCCACTGTGCCCAGCAGTCTGCCTTTGAAGTACTTAATTGATTTTGCCTATGGTATATGATAGGGGTCCAATTTAATGCGTTTGCTCATGGATATCCAGTTTTCACAGCACTATGTGTTCAAGATGACTGTCCCTTCCCCATTGTGTATTTTTGCCACTCTTGTCAAAGATCAGTTAGCTATGTATGCATGGATTTATTTCTGTATAATATGATCCTTCACTTGATTCATAAATGTATTCAAGTGACATTGCTTATCAGTTTGTGAAGGACAGTAAGACAGATGGAAGAAAAAGGAAGTGGAAGAATGTTTTCTTTTCTTTTCTTTTTTTTTTTTTTAGAGATAAGAGTCTTACTTTTTTCCCCTCGGTAGTGTGCCCTGGTGTCACAGCTAACAACAACCTCCAGCTCTTAGGCTTAGGCGATTCTCTTGCCTCCGCCTCCCAAGTAGCTGGAACTAAAGGTGCCCGCAACAATACATGGCTATTTTTTTGTAGTTTGGCTGGGGCTGGGTTCGAACGCTCCAACCTCAGTATATGGGGCCAGCACCCTACTTACTGAGCTGCAGACGCCACCCAGAATGTTTTCTTTTTTGACCTTTTTTTTTTTTTTTAAGACAGTCTACTTTGTCATTCCTGGTAGAGTATCGTGGCGCCATAGCTCACAGCAACCTTAGACTCTTGGGCTCAAGAGATTCTCTTGCCTCAGACTCCTGAGCAGCTGGGACTACAGGCACCCGCCACAACACTGACTTTTTTTTTTTTTTTTTTTTAAAGAGATGGGGGTCTCGCTCTAGCTCAGGCTGGTATCGAACTTGTGAGCTCAGGCAATCTGCCTATCTCAGCCTCCCAGAGTGCTGGGATTATAGGTGTGAGCCACAATGCCCCGCCGGAAGAATGTTTTCTAAGCTTTGTACATCAGAAAACAAAGGGAGAGTTTAAATGTACAGATTTCTGGGCTTCAGTTTTGGAAAATGATTTGAGAATGGGCGGGCCTGAATTTGGGTTTTGAAAACTTCCCAGGTGACTCTGATATGCTATATACCCAGTTCTGGATAGCACTGGGAAATTTATTTATTTATTTATTTATTTATTTATTTATTCTTGTGGTTGTATAACTTTATTTGATGTATCTGACAATCACCAATTAGTTCTCATCCACACTGGCTAACTATAGACTTTTGAAAGTGACAGGTACATAGGTAACCAAAGTAAAGAGCTTGTTTGGTGAGTATTTCCTATAGTCATATGGAAATAGTCATATGTGACCAGCATTGTCTTGTGGTCAAACCATAAAGGTTTATCATAAAGGTAAGTCACAGAAAGGTAAGTGCAAAGGTTTGTAAGGCGTCTAGTTTAGTAATTCATCCACCTTTCAGTGGTCACAGGCCAGCGAATTGCTGGTGACTTCCTTGTTCAGGGTGGTTAGGGCCTGGGATTGGTTAGGGTTTGCTGCACTCAGGCTGTCTTTTTTTTTTTGTTTTTGTTTTTTTGAGACAGAGTCTTACTATATTGCCCTTGGTAGAGTGTCGTGGTGTCACAGTGCACAGTAACCTCAAACGTGTGGGCTCAAGCAATTCTCTTGCCTCAGGCACCTGCCACAATGCCTGGCTATTTTTTTATTTTAAAGGCCCAGGCTGCGTTCTAACCCACCAGTCCCAGTGCATGTGGCTGGTGCCATAACCACTGAGCATGAGCATCAAGCCCATTCAGGTTCTCTTGATCTTCATTTTCAACTAATGCTGACATTAGTGTTAACTGGACAAAGAGGGTGACAGACCCATGCCCAAGGCCTGTCGCTGTCTAAACAATATGCTTCCGTGGGGGGATAGGTCTGTCAAGCTTCATCATCAGAAAGCCAGCAATTCTGGAGACTAGTGAGAGTAGCCTCTCCATGACTGCCTTTCCATTTCCAAAGCCACAGTTTTATACATAAAAGTTCAAAGACTATATTAACCCTTATCTTAAACAATAATAAGCAATAAGCACCAGAACCCATAACCTATTACAACATTCCCAATTTAAACGTTAAGCTCCTAAATCTATCCTCTTAAACTACCACTATGTACATCTTTAGGGTGGGAGTTAAATTTACGAAACAATGACTTTCTCTAGAAGTGACTTAAACCCACCAGACCAGCTAGCTGTGTGTCTCAGCCCTAGCCTGCCTAACTTCATCTTATTTTCATTATTTGTGCTCTAATTAGTAGTGAAACTGCCCTTAACAAACAGACAAAGGGGTGCCAGTCGAGAACTAGAGCGAGGGTCCCAAAACTGCAAGGGAGCACGCTTAGCTAAAATGATAATGATCAGTCACTTCCCTCATTTACCTGACAATAATCACTATTCCCTTGTTTGCTTCTTTACCCTGGAGTCATGCCTGGTTGTCAGTTACAAGATTCTTACCTTTTTTTTTGTTTATAGAGACAGAGTCTCACTTTATGGCCCTTTGGTAGAGTGCGGTGGCATCACATAGCTCACAGCAACCTCCAGCTCCTGGGCTTAAGTGATTCTCTTGCCTCAGCCTCCCAAGTAGCTGGGACTACAGGCGCCCACCACAACGCCCAGCTATTTTTTTGTTGCAGTTTGGCCGAGGCTGGGTTTGAACCCGCCACCCTCGGCATATGAGGCCGGCGCCCTACTCACTGAGCTGCAGGCACCGCCGATTCTTACCTTTTTGCCTTATGGAGTATCACCTGTTTGGAACCCAGGAGTACCTTCCAGATCCTGCATTCCAGTGACTGACACACCCAGACCAAGAAACTAACTCAGTTTGTCTAGGATCCCCTCACCCAAGTAGCTCCAATCCAGTAATTTGGCTGACGCCCCAGACAGCAGCCCATAGCAAAGGACTGATGTTTCTGCCCCAATACCAGACAACTAACACTCCCTGATTGCCTAATCTGTCCACCAAACTGTCTTAAAGGGCCCTCTCTCACTAAAGCCCAGAGAGGCGGATTTGAGAAATTCCTCCCCACTTAGCACTGTATGGTCTGTGGGACAGACCCTTTCTCTGTAGGGAACCCTGCTGTCTCTGGTATTGGCTTCCCTTTGGGCAGTGGGCAGATGAACCTGGTTGGGCAGCAACAGTAGCAGTAGGTCTTCACATGAAGAGGTAGGAAGAAAGGGAGAAATAAGGCTGGAGGTGGTGGCTCACACCTGTAATCCTAGTATTCTGGGAGGTGGCGGTAAGAGGATTATGTGACACCTAGCCTGACAGCACAGCAAGACTCTTGTTTTGAAAAAAGAAAGGCAGCCGGGCAGTGGCTCACAGTTGTAATCCTAGCACTCTGGGAGGCCAAGTCAGGTAGATTGTGTAAGCTCAGGAGTCTGAGACCAGCCTGAGCAGGAGTGAGACCCCTCCTCTCCTTCTCTACTAAAATTAGGGAAATTAAGGCAAGAGGATAGATAAATAGAGTCCAAGAGTTTGAGGTTGCTATGAACTATGGTGATGCCAACAGCACTCTACCCAGGACGAAAGAGTGAGACTCTGTCCTAAATAAATAAATAGGAAAACAAATAAAATAAAAATGGAAAAATACACATAAAATGTCACACTGCAAACTCAGCCTTGTAGCTCAGTGGTTAGGGCGCCGGCCACATGCACCGGGACTAGTGGGTTCGAACCCGCCTGGGGCCTGCTAAGCAACAATGACAACAACAACTAGCTGGGTGTTATGGCAGGCACCCGTAGGCCCAGCTACTTGTGAGGCTGAGGAAAGAGAATCCTGTAAGCCCAAGAGTTTGAGGTTGCTGTGGGCTGTGATGTCACAGCACTTTACCAAGGGTGACATAATGAGACTATGTCTCAAAAAAAAAAAAAAAAAAGACTGCAGCTGTACTGTAAGCCTGGAAATTTTTAAAAATGAAATCCTAACTAATACTTTTAGAAAGGGTTAAAAAGAGGAAACATTGGGTGGCACCTGTGGCTCAGTGAGTAGGGCACCAGCACCGTATACTGAGGGTGGTGGGTTCAAACCTGGCCCCAGCCAAACTGCAATAGAAAATAGCTGGGCGTTGTGGCAGGTGCCTGTAATCCCAGCTACTCGGGAAGCTGAGGCAAGAGAATTGCCTAAGCCCAAGAGCTGGAGGTTGCTGTGAGCTGTGACACTACAGCACTCTACAGAGGGCAACAAAGTGAGATTCTGTCTCTAAAAAAAGAGAAAACATCTTGAGACACATGGTTTCCTGGATGTATAAATTTAAAAGGATAATGTGGTAAAGGAGCAAATGTTTACAGAGAAAATATGAAATGTTAAAACTCACTATTTTAGGGGCCAGGCGCGGTGGCTCATACCTGTAATGCTAGCACTCTGGGAGGCTGACGTGGGTGAATTGCTTGAGCTCATGGGTTGGAGACCAGACTGAGCCAGAGCAAGTCCTCCTGGGTGTTGTGGCCAGCACCTATAGTCCCAGCTGCTTGGGAGGTTGAGGCAAAAGAATTGCTTGAGCCCAAAAGTTTGAGGTTTGAGGTTGCTGTGAGCTGTGATGCCATGGCACTTTACCGAGGGTGGCAAAGTGAGACTCTGCCTGCCCCCCAAAAATAAAGAAATGTTTTGGATGAAGGGTTATACTGATTATTGTTTATTATGGGTCATGGGTTATGGAGATTATTACTGTTTAAAATAAGGGTTAATTATTGCCATTTAAGATAAAGGTTAACGTGTTTTTTGCTTTGAACTTTTATGTATAAAACTGTGGTTTTGGAAATGAGAGAACAGAATAGCCCTGGAGAGACTACTCTCACTGTTCTCCAGAATCCCGGGCTCTGACTAAGTTTGGTGAATGTATCCCCTTCTCTGCATATTGGTTGTCGGTAACAGGTGACCGGACCCTCTTCATCTAGTAACAACTTGATTTTCGTTTCTTTTTCTTTCTTTTTTTTTTTTGTAGAGACAGTCTCGCTTATCTCCCTCAGTAGAGTGCTGTGCCATCACACAGCTCACAGCAACCTCCAACTCCTGGGCTTAGGCGATTCTCTTGCCTCAGCTTCCAGAGTAGCTGGGACCACAGGCACCTACCACAATGCCCAGCTATTTTTTTGTTGTTGTTGTTGCAGTTTGGCTGGCGCCAGGTTCGAACCCGCCACCCTCAGTATATGGGACCGGCACCCTAACCACTGAGCTACAGGTGCCGCCCGATTTTCATTTCTTGTTGTTTTGCTTCACTGATTATTTTTGCCTTAGTGTATCCTTTAGAGGTTCTATTGCAGCAACTGAGATAATATTTTGCATTGAAATGACTCATAGATGAAGAAAGTAAAAAAAGTATTCTTGTATTACTAGAACTGATTTTCCTTTGTTTGTCTAGATATACTAACAATAACAACTCAGTGTGGCAGATGCTATATTTACACGTCCTCAGGATAGCCTCATGTATTAGGTAATATTATTGTTATGAGCCAACTGGGTTATTTTTGCCCACTGTGCAGAACAGAGCCAATACACTGAGGCAGTGGAGGTGCAGCAGAGAAAATTTAATAGTCATTTGGCAGCCAAATGGGGAGTTAGAAATTTCTTAAATTCACCTTGCCAAGAAGCTTTAGGCTAAAGATTTTAAGAAGGAATTTGGCTGGCAAAGGGCTAGGGAATTGGATTGGTTGGGTCAGGGTTGAAATCATAGCGATGTAGACACTGCGTTTTGTGCTGACTCAGTTTCTTGGTGGGATTCATAAGGACTGAGTGAGTCAGCTCCATGGTATAGATCACTGGTCTGGCTGGCTTTACAGGGCCCACAAGGAACAGGATCTTTCTGTTGCCCCAGGGTAGAGTGCTGGTGTCAGCCAAGCTCACAACCTCAAACCCCTGGGCTCAAGCCATTCTTCTGCCTCAGCCTCTCATATAACTGGGATTACAGGCACCCACCACAAGGCCCGACTAATTTTTCTCTTTTTAGTAGAGACAGAGTCTCACTCTCTCAGGTTGGTCTCCAACTCCTGAGCTCAAGCAATCCACCTACCTAAGCCTCCCAAGGACCCTAGCATTATAGGTGTGGCCAACCCCAGCCCACCTGGAAAACATCTTAAAAGGCAATCTTAGGTTTTCCAGTGCAGGAGTTATCTCTAAGAAGTGATTAAGGGAAGTTATAAATCTGTGACCAAACTCCTAAGCAATCAGCATTTATAGGGATGCAGGCTAGGGGGCAAGAGCTGGTTAATTCTTAACTATAGCTAAGGTTTTGACCCCTTGGTTTCAGTTGGTTTTATAGGGATGGTTTCACTATCATCCCCATTTTTCAGATAAAAAAAGGAAATCTGTTGTGCCCTCAAAGAATCACTAACAACAACAACAACAAAAAAGCAAATCTCAGAGAGGTTAAGCAACTTGTCCAAGATCACGCAGCTGATAGAAAGGATCCACCAAAGACAAGGACGTCTGGTCTGTCATCACCTCTGAAGTGTGTTCCATGGTGGTGATCTCTTTTTTCATTTGTTCCCCTGTTTTTCCCATTTCCTAAATGAGTGGAGGTTTGCACATTGTTCCTGGAAACTCAGCTTTGAGCTTGGTTATCTAGCCTTTCCAACAATTCTGTGAATTTCCCTAATAAATATATATATATTTTTTTTTTTTGCAGTTTTTGGCCAGGGCTGGGTTTGAACCCGCCACCTTCAGCATATGGGGCCGGCGCCCTACCCCTTTGAGCCACAGGAGCCGCCCCCTAATAAATATTTTTGTTCTTTTGTTTTTTTTGAGACAGAGTCTCACTATGTTGCTCTCGGTAGAGTGCTGTGGCATCACAGCTCACAGGAACCTCAAATTCCTGGGCTTAAGCGATTCTCTCACCTCAGCCTCCCAGTAGTTGGACTACAGACCCCTGCCACAATTCTGGCTATTTTTTGTTGCAGTTGTCATAGTTGTTTAGCTGGCCCGGGCTGGATTTGAACTCACCAGCCTCAGTGTATGTGGCTGGCGCTGTAACCATTGTGCTACGAGCGCTGAGCCCCTAATAAATATTTTTAAATTATGAAACATGTTACATGTTGTAAAATGTACCTATCTTGTTGTACAGTTCAACAACATGTAACAATTGTAAATATCTGTGTTACTTTGAACCAAATAGAGATAATAACATTTCTATCATCCCAGAAAGTTCTCTCGTGTGCCTCTCTAGTCACCCAACCCCTCATCCTCATTCCCACAGGCAGTTACTATTTGGATTTCCATCACTTTAGATTATTTTTACCTTCTCAAATTGGAAACTTATGTCCCTTACCAAATTTGGGACTTTTTAAGCCATTGGTTCTTTGAGTGCTTTTTCAGGCCCATTCTCTTTTTATAGTCCTACCACCATGACTCTAATGATATGAATATTAGATTTTTTTTTATTTTAGTGCAGAGTCCTAAGGGGCTGGGTGGGTGTGTCTATTTTCTCTTTTTGTTCAGATTGGGTAATTTCTGTATTGTTCTCTTTCAGTCATAGGTTTCTTTTGTCCCCTCCATTTTGCTGTTGAGTTTATCCATTGAGCTTTTTGTTTTGGTTATTATATTTTTGAGTTCTAAAAGTTCTATTTGGCTCTTTTTATGTCCTCTATTTCTTTACTGAGGTTTTCCTTCTTTCTCTCTTTCTTTCTTTCTTTCTTTCTTTCTTTCTTTCTTTCTTTCTTTCTTTCTTTCTTTCTTTCTTTCTTTCTTTCTTTCTTTCTCTTTCTTTCTTTCCTTCTTTCTTTCTTTCGAGACCGAGTCTCACCTTGTTACTCTCAGTAGAGAGCTGTGAAGTCATAGCTCACAGCAACCTCAGTCTCTAGCTCAAGCAATTTTCTTGCCTCTGTCTCTCAAGTAGCTGAGACTATATGCACCTGCCACAATGCCTGTCTATTTTTAGAGATAAGGTTTCCCTCTGGCTCAGGCTGGTCTCGAAGTTGTGAGCTCAGGCAATCCACCCACCTCAGCCTCCCAGAGTTTTTCTATTTTTTTCATTTGTTTCATAATTGCTTGGTGAAATGTTTTTATCATGGGTGCTTTAAAATGTTTTAAAGATGATTCTAATGTTCCTGTCATTTCAGTGTTGGAATAACTCTATTGTTTTTATTCATTGAGTTTAGCATCTTTCCTGGTTCTTGGTATGATGAATAATTTTCTATTGAAACCTGGGCATTTTTATATTATGAAACTCTGGATCTCATTTATACCTTCTGTGTAAGCTGGCTTTTTCGGATGCCACTCCAACAGGGATATGGGATGTTCTGTCTAGTTACTGCCCATTAGAGGTAGAAGACCAGGCTACCCATTTGACCTCCTCTGACAGCTAAGAAGGCTGGTTCTTTGCTATTGCTCAGCAAAGGTATCTGTATGGTCTCCATTGACACCTCAGTAGTGAAGTCCTGATTTTCCACTAAGCCTCCTCTGACATCACCCTAGTTGGAAGAGAGAGGGATAACTTGTTACTCCTGGTGGAGGTGGAAGTCCAAGCTCCCTATGTGGTCTCCATCAACACCGTAGAGTGAAAGGGGGTCTGGTACCATCCCATGGGGATGAAAGTCCCAGCTTCTTACTTATCTCCCTCTGTTACCACCCTGTCTGTGGTGTTGGGGTTCCATGTTATAGCCTCCTGAGGGTGGAAATCTAGGCCCACTTGGCTTTTGCTGCCATAGGTATGGATGGGGTCACAGATTTTTCAGTGGTGTTTGGCTGGAGCAAAGGGATTATTGTCTAAATATTTGCTCTTTTCTCAAGATTTTCTTAGAGCTTTTTTTGTCCACAACATTGATATTTCTGAGTTTCTGGCTTCTTCAGCTCCAAGTCTGAGATACATGAAGCCAAAATATAACTGAAGAACTTACCACTGATGTTCTTATGTTTTATACACAATGTTTTTTGTTTGTTTGTTTGTTTGTTTTTCTGTTTTTTCATTCTCATCAAGCACAGAGAATAAGTTTTATACACAATGTTAAGGGTTATTAGTTATACTTCTTAGGAGGAATCTATGCATCTTTCTGGAAGCAGAAGTCTATATATTTTTTAAAGAAGTATCTGTCCATTGCCACAACTAAACCAACTCTCCAGGATATTCTCAGACCTATCCTCCATAAAGACCAGCATAATTCTCCACCACAAAAGTAAACCCACCCTGAAAATTTGGATCAACTTCCAACTTCCACAGTTGCAAAACGATTAAAAATGTCCACCGGACTCTCGAAACACTTATCAATATTCTCAATTAATGTGAATGGTTTAACTTGTCCTCTAAAGAGGCACAGCTTGGCTGACTGGATACAAAAACTCAAGCCAGATATCTGCTGCATACAAGAATCTCATCTTACAAAAAAAGACAAATGCAGACTCAAGTGAAGGGATGGTCATCTATACTCCAGGCAAATGGAAAGCAGAAAAAAAGCAGGCATTGCAATCCTATTCGCAGATGCAATAGGCTTTAAACCAACCGAAATAAGGAAGGATAAGGATGGACACTTTATATTTGTTAAAGATAATACTCAATATGATGAGATTTCAGTTATAAATATTTATGCACCCAATCAGAACGCACCTCAATTTATAAGAGAAATTCTAACAGACGTGAGCAACTTGATTTCCTCCAGTTCCATAGTAGTTGGAGATTTTAACTCCCCTTTAGCAGTGCTGGATAGATCCTCTAAAAAGAAGCTAAGCAAAGAAATCTTAGATTTAAACTTAACCATTCAACATATGGACTTAACAGACATCTACAGAACGTTTCATCCCAACAAAACTGAATACACATTCTTCTCATCAGCCCACGGACCATACCCCCAAATCGACCACATCCTAGGCCACAAATCTAACCTCAGCAAATTAAAAAAAATGGAAATTATTTCTTGCATCTTCTCAGACCATCATGCAATAAAAATTGAACTCAATAATGACAGGAATCTGCATACCCATACAAAAACATGGAAGCTAAATAACCTTATACTGAAGGATAGATGGGTTATAGATGAGATTAAGAAGGAAATCACCAAATTTTTGGAACAAAACAACAATGAAGACATGGACTATCAGAACCTCTGATATACTGCAAAGGCAGTCCTAAGAGGGAAATTTATAGCACTGCAAGCCTTCCTCAACAAAACAAAGAGAGGAAGTTAATAACTTAATAGGACATCTCAAGCAACTGGAGAAGGAAGAACATTCCAACCCCAAACCCAGCAGAAGAAAAGAAATTACCAAAATCAGAGCAGAATTAAAGGAAATTGAAAATAAAAGAATTATACAATAGATCAATAAATCCAAAAGTTGGTTTTTTTTAAAAGATCAATAAAATAGATAAACATTTGGCCAAACTAACCAGGAAAAAAAAGAGTAAAATCTCTAATTTCATCAATCCGAAATGGTAAAGATAAAATAACAACAGAACCCTCAGAAATTAAAAAAATCCTTAACGAATATTACAAGAAACTTTACTCTCAGAAATATGAATATCTGAAAGAAATTGACCAATACCTGAAAGTATGCCACCTACCAAGACTTACCAAGAACAAAGTGGAAATGTTGAACAGGCCTATATCAAGTTCTGAAATAGCATCAACTATACAAAATCTCCCTAAAAAGAAAAGCCCAGGACCAGATGGCTTTACATCAGAATTCTACCAAATCTTTAAAGAAGAACTAGTACCTATATTACTAAACCTCTTTCAAAATATAGAAAAAGAAGGAATATTACCCAACACATTCTACGAAGCAAACATCACGTTGATCCCTAAACTAGGGAAAGACCCAACAAGAAAAGAAAATTATAGACCAATATCACTAATGAATATTGATGGTAAAATACTCAATAAGATCCTAACAAACAGAATCCAACAACACATGAAAAAAATTATACACCATGACCAAGTCGGATTTATCCCAGGGTCTCAAGGCTGGTTCAATATACGTAAATCTATGAATATAATTCAGCACATAAACAAACTAAAAAATAAAGACCATATGATTCTCTCACTTGATGCAGAAAAAGATTTTGATAATTTCCAGCATCCCTTCATGATCAGAACACTTAAGAAAATTGATATAGAAGGCACATTTCTTAAACTAATAGAGGCCATCTA
>CAUYPK010082670.1:0-14982 GCA_963574355.1 Loris lydekkerianus
AAACTTAGTAAATGTAGAATGTAAATGTCTCAACACAATGACTGTGAAATTGCCAGGAAGGCTATGTTAACCAGTGTGATATAAACGTGTCAACCGGTCTGTGAAACTAGTGTATGATGCCCCATGATCATACCATTGTACGTAGCTATGATTTAATAAAAAAAAAAAAGGAAAAAAAAAAAAAAGTTCACTTATACAATGGAGAAGCAATGAGGAAACACACACGCTCCCACTCACGTAAGTAATAGCAGCCCGAAGACGGGGTTTGAAAACCGCCATGGAGAAGAACACTGATGGAGCACCAGCCACACGGACAACCTCTCCGCGTTCCTACTTCTGCTGCGAAGTTGAGCCCTCAGGACAATACTAAGTTGCAAACACTGTCCCTTCTTTCTTACAAATCAGAAGAGCAGGATTGGGGATGTGAACACCTTAGATGAGCAGAAAGTCAGGCTCTATAGCTGTCGTACTGACGGTGCCACTGCCATGCACGTGTCCCTGGGCCCACACTGTGCAGGGACCCATAACTGTTCTTCTTACAGATGCCCCCACCTCAGGGAACCAAACTTAAGAACATGAATAGGGCCTTGGTATTTACAAGCAAGTCTCCTTGTCCTTCAAATTACTCTCTGCAGGTTGCAAAGTTTGTCTAAGCAAGTGAGACGCTGAGCTTTATCAGGTGACTAGGGCAGTGGGGGGTGATATGTGCCCCTTCATCGTGCCCCTCATGATGTCAGCATAAGAGGGAAAGGCGCAGCAAAGCCTGCCTTTACTTCAATTGCTTTAAAAGAGAACGGCTGTCGGCTTGGCACCCGTAGCTCAGAGGCTAGAGCCCCAGCCACATACACCGAAGCTGGCGGGTTTGAACCCAGCCTGGGCCTGCTAAACAACGACATCTACAAGAACAACAGAAAAAAAAAAACAGCCAGGCGTTGTGGCAGTCACCTGTAGTCCCAGCTACTTGGGAGGCTGAGGCAAGAGGATCGCTTAAGCCCAAGAGTTTGAGGTTGCTGTGAGCTATGATGCTATAGCACTCTACTGAGAGTGACATGGTGAGACTGTGTCTCAAAAAAAAAAAAGGGGGAGAGAATGGCTGTCCATGCAAATTCTGCCAATTTAGCACAGCCAAGATTCCAGATTTTTTTTTTTTAATCATTAGAGTCTTTGATAATTTTTGTTGGAAATCAGTATAATATTTAAAATGATACTCAGCATTAGTTTATGTTCTGTTTTCCAAAATAATGAAACGAAGTACCTTTTTAAGCTTAGTATCTGCATAGTATCTGACAGTGTTAGCTACGTTATCAATGCTCAGAAAACAGCCAGACATAGCCAGTAGGATCTTTAGTCCCAGCTACTAAGGAGGCGGAGGAAGGGCGTCTTTCCCACAGCAGCTCAGCCTGGGAAGCACAGAAAAGATCCTGTAAAAACAGAATTTAAAAACATATCCTCTAGATTTCCCAAATGCACCAAGATGATTTGAGGATACAGTAAGGATGTAACACTTAAATTAAAAACAATGAACCCAAGAATAAAGTGGAAATAATTAAGTGGTGAAGAGGAGAGAGGTTGTGGAATAATTATACTTAAAAACAAAGCTAAAGAAAGTTTCTATAATTAAGTGGAATTATATTTACAGGCAAAAAGAGCAACATTCTATTGGCACAGTTTTCAGAGATTGATTAAAGGTTAACACTGCCTAACACTATACAACTGGGGGGGGGGGGGGAAGACATTGCCATGCGCCTCTGGTGGTTGCATACACTGAGGGATGTAAGTGATCCTATCTTACCTGGAAATGTTGAAAATCAGAAGTTTCCAAATTTGATTATGTATAAAATCCAAAAAAATCCTCATTATGCCTGATCATGCATACTGTAACACTTCAAGTAAATATTTAATGTTTGAGGATTTCACGTCTTCACTTTGAAAGGCGTCTCTATTTCTCGTCATTCTGCAGGTGTGTGCACGTCATTCTACGTGTGTCAGTGGCTTGGTGATAGAACCCGGCACAGAACACACGGGGTCAGGTGGACCTACATGTGGAAAGATATACTTTCCAGTCCCTGGATTTGTTTCGTAATTCAAAGATTAATTTTAAGATGACATGCAAGGGCCTGATAGTAATAGAGTCAGACTAAAAATTTTATTTTTTAATTATCCAAAAACTACTCTACTGACCTCTTTTTTTTTTTTTTCCCACTAGTTTGCAACAGTTAAAATTATGTTAGCATTTAGGTAGAGAACTGCTGTGTGTTGAACATTTGTGCATTCCCAAAATCTATAGGGGCAGCCGTCTCGGGGCCTAGGAAGAAAACCCTCACCACAAGTCTGATCAGCCAGCACCTTGGTCTTAACTTCCCAGCCTCCCGAACTGTGAGAAGTCAATATCTGTGTTTAAGAAACCCAATCTTTGTATTTTTAGCAAACAAAAATAAATTACTTTATCCAGCTACTGCTTTTGCAAATTATTTCTCTACTTTTTCATAGACATGCATAACTTGAATATCCTGGGTTCAGTAGAATGGCTCCTCACTGCCTCTTTGGCTTTGGTCAGGCAAATTGGCCTCTCTAAACTCCAGATTTTTTCTGTGTAAAATAAGAAAAATAACATTAAACAGCTAATGAATCACATGACACTTAGACCCCATTCGATATTAGCTTTCTTAGGCCATACAGTCATCATTTTAGTGCTAAAAATAGTTCATCTGGCTTGTAAACCATAACCACTTCCTCACAAAGAATATATGATTTATTTTCAGTTTTAGCAATCTTGTACTTACATGTTGCAATTAGCATAGTTGTAAATATAGCTATTTTTAGAATAACCGTATTTTCTCAAGAAAATTTTTGAGAATGAAGTTCTTGAGGAACGCATGTTAAAAATATTCATTGGCAAATTTATTTCTAGAAGAAAGCAGTTCTGATTGAATATTTGATTTTTCACAAAAAAATTACATGCGGCAGTAATATGCATATGCTGTTAATATTCATTTCCTAAGTAGTAAGTATGAAAATACTATTAATAATAAATTCTGGCCTGGTGCAGTGGTGCATACTTATAATCCTAGCACTTTAGGAGGCTAGGGTGGGCTGAGGTCAGGAGTTCCAGAGCAGCCTGAGCAACAATGAAACCTCGTCTCTACCCAAAATAGAAAAAAAAAAAACCTAGCTGGGCACAGTGGTGCAGTCTTTTGTCCCAGCTGCTCAGGGGTCTGAGGCAGGAGTATCACCGGAGTGAGATATGTCACCACGGCAGTCTAGGCTGGGTGACAGAGTGAGACTCTGCCTCAAAAAAAAAAAAAAAAAAAAAAAAAATTTTCAAAAGCTGAACTTGGATGAATGTGTGTTTATATATTGTTTTCATAATAGTATTGAGTACATTGGATACTTTTGTTCCATTCTCGAGATATTTTACTAAGAATAATATGTACTAAGAAGAATCTGAGGAGGTGGTTATGTTAATCAGTTTGATTTAAACATTCCACATCATATATCAATCATCACTTTATACCCCATGAATGTATACAGTTATGATTTAATAAAAATTAAGTTAAAAAAAACTAAATTTTTTCCTTACCAGTTATTTGGTAATTTATGAAGTGGAATGAGTTTAAGCTTTTTTTTCTTTTTTTTCTGTTTGTTTGGTTTTTTTTGCAGTTTTTGCCTGGGGCCGGGTTTGAATCCACCACCTCCGGTATATGGGGTCAGCGCCCTACTCCTTTGAGCCACAGGTGCCGCCCACTTTTTTTTTTTTTTTTATTGAGAAGAGTAACATTAATAATTCACCTTCATTTATTATAAAATAATTAAGAATGAATTGAGAAGAATATATAGTGAAAATAAAGAACGCCCTCTCACTCCACCTGGGGTTAACCACTATTAGTAGATTCATCTGCTAATAGCAAAATATTTTAAATTTACATAATCTGAGAAAATATATTATACCATGCTATGATAATCAGATATCAGAATATATACAGACAATCACAAAATATTGAACATGGTTTTTTCATAAATTATAGAACTTGAACCAGTTTCAAATTCAGATTATTATTTTTAACAACTTCTTATATTTACAGAGTATTACTGTCCTGTAATTTATTTCATATTATTGGGGATTCAACTTGCTCAGCTGATGGAAATCCATTTGACTGCAAGTAACAGCACAACTCCAACCACTGGAACAATGGCCTGGATTCCTTATTTCTGTAGGACATTCAAAGGTGAAGCATCCAGGAGACTTACTGACGGCACATGGACTCCAAAAGCACGTTCCTCCCAACCTTGGTCTCATGAAGATGTGAAACACAAACCGCCAGTGCTCATTGCGCCTGGGGGATGGCATGGGTCCCTAGCTGCCTTTTCTCCTGTAGCATCTTCAGACTCCTCACACCTGCACACACACCACGCAGGCTCATTTTGCCAGCTGGATACTTGTCAGTGGGCAACATGAGCAAGAAACCACTACAATCAACTGGCCGATGTCTTACAAGTCTAGTTTTGGAGACGGGACTGGTCATCCCTCTGCCTTGCTCCTGGGACAGGTGTGAAGCTGCTGGAGGCATGACCGGGGTGTTGCAGAACTCCATCACCTTGGCAAGCTCACTGCAAAGTGCCTATTCTGACCTCCCTGTAACTGCCTTTTGTTTGTTTTAAAAATACATCTTGACATTAGTTTATTCTATATGTCAACTGCTGAGCCTGAAAGAGTTATGAATCTGATCATAATTGATTAACTAACAGCCAGGCTGTGGTTTAAGTCCCAGACGGAAGTCAGGAATCAAAGATAAACCCAAGGGATGTGCTCCCCAAATATAGAGTCTGCTATTTTATATTACCTTCTATTGGTGAAAATAAGAGGAAAATTGATACGGACGCTTCACTGGACTCTTTGGCATCAAAAGGCCCTGTAATTTCATGTAAGGTCATATTTGCAGGATATCAGGCAATTTCATGGATGTATTGTGAGGGGAAGATAGTAGCAATTTGTGCCTAATCCATTTACCAAACTAACAATCTTTATTTCCTCTGGAAACTATGCTAAGACCCAGCAAGTGAATGACAAATATATCCTATAAATTTATGTCCTATGAATTTCCCACGTATTTTTTAGCAACTGAGTTTTACTTACTAAAAGTCAGCTGTATTTATTCCTAACATGTGCTATGCCACATGTACTTTTTGTGATAATCATATAGTCATATTAAAATGCTAAATAATAATGAATAGTTATGATTTTATGAATACTAATTTAAATAATTTAGAAGAACTTGATAAATATGACTCAGAAAAAGAAAAAAAATCTATTTGTGAGCAAATAGACTGCAACCAATTAGTTAAATACTATAAAAATTTACTCATATTCTTTATTCAAATTATTTCAAAAGTGTCACCAGATGCTGGGTTGACTTTTTAAAAATTTTTTTCTTGTCTTTTTTTTTTGAGACAGAGTTCTCACTTTGTCACTGTCAGTAGAGTGCTGTGGCATCACAGCTCACAGCAATCTCCAACTCCTGGGCTCAAGTGATTCTCCTGCTTCAGCCTCCCAAGTAGCTGGGACCACAGGCACCTGCCACAACAGCTGTCTGTTTTTTGGAGACAGGGTCTCACTGTAGCTCAGGCTGGTCTTGAACTCATCAGCTCAGGCAAACCTCCCATCTCAGCCTCCCAAAGTGCTGGGATTACAGGCATGAGCCACCATGCCTGGCCTAAAAAATATTTTTTATTAATAAATACATCAAACATTTATAAAGGTATAGAAATAGCATAATGAACTCTTTACATTATTTACCCATATTTACTTCTCATGATTTTATAAGATTTACAATTCATGCACAATCTTTTTCAACTATATTCTTACCAACTTCTCTACTTCCCTTAGATTATTTTGACTCAAATATTATATGATTTTGTCAGTAAATACTTCAAAATATGCCTCAGAATGTGGCTTAATATTTAAACTTAAATATTCCACCTAAAAAGTGCTTAATATCATTACATTGTTTTCAAATTTTGTTTATCTCATATTTCCTTTCATAGCTTGTTTCAATCAAAATAAGGTATATTGCCATGGGTTGATTTTTTTTTAAAAATCTTTTATAATATATATATTCACCTCTTTTCAAATGTTTCATTGGAGGACCTGCATTTTGTGGCTCTGTAACGTTTTCCTCAGCCTGAATTTTGCTGACTGAATCACTCTGGTGCCATGTCACATTTTTCTGGTGACCCCTGTGATCCTTAGACATTCATGAGTGGATCTAACCTCCCACACGTATTCAGGTCCAGTGCTTTCACAAGCGCACTCCCTGGGAAGCGTTCTGTGTCCCTAGGGGAGATCGGTGCTCCCTCTTCATCCTCCTTTCTGTGTGGTCAGTCACTAAATCCAGTCATCCCACGGGAGCTGCAGACGGGGACACTGGGGGGTACACTGGGGGGACACTTGGGGGACACTGGGGGGACACTTGGGGATACTGGGGGACAATGGAGGGACACTGGGGGATACTGGGGGGACACTGGGGGGACACTGGGGGACACTGGGGGGGACACTGGGATGCTTTCCTTCTTCACTTATCACGTTTCCTCATCAACTATTTGGTTACTCATTCATGTCTCTTCATCAACTGTGTGAGATAAAAATTGAATGGGAAAGTCAAAATAAATCTTTTTTTTATTAAATCATAGCTGTGTACATTAATGCAATCATGGGGTACAATGTGCTGGTTTTATAGACCATTTGAAATATTTTCATCACACTGGTGAACCTAGCCTTCACAGCATTTTCTTAGTTATTATGTCAAGACATTTATATTCTACCCCTAGTAAATTTCACATGTGCCCTTGTAAGATGCACCGTAGGTGTGGTCCCACCAATCACCCTCTCTCCCTCTCCCCTTTCCCCTTCTTCTAATTGGGTTATAGCTTTCATAAATTTATTTCCTTAGATAATGAATTGATTAATAAATATCAACATGAGACAATGAAAGGTGTGAGTGAATGTTTCTGTGGTTTGTGAAGGTTTCTGAAGTTTGTGTATGTGTGTACTTTATAAATTAATGTATTTACACAAATTTGAGAAGTTATGACGCATCATAGGTTTTTTTTTGTTTTTGTGGGGTTTTTTTCTTTTGTTGTTGTTGTTGTTTGTTTTTTTTTTTTTGTTTGTTTTTTGAGACAAAGTCTCACTCTGTCCCGTTGGATACAGTGCTGTGGAGTTATAGCTCACAGTAACCTCAAATTCCCGGGCTCAAGTGATCCTCTTGCCTCAGCCTCCAGAGTAGCTGGGACTACAGGCGCCCATCACAAGTTCTGGCAAGTGTCTCTATTTTTAGATGCTCCTGCTGGTCTCAAACTCCTGAGCTGAAGCAATCACCCGCCTTGGCCTCCCAGAGTGCTGGGATTACAGGCGTGAGCCACCGTGCCCGGCCCACCACAGGTATCTTTATTGGTTTCAAATTGTTTCCTGTTTGGTCCCAGGGAGCCTCCTAAAGTTTGCTGATATGTCCTTCCTACATTCTCTGGTGCCGTCCTGGCTTATTGAGTCTATTTCCTGCCTGGAAATGGACTCTGGCCTGTGACTTTCAGTGAGAAATGTCCTGGAGGCCCTGACTTCACCACGCTGTGGATTTTTACACTATTATGAGTTAAATAGGCCAATGTTACTCCTTAAGAAGATTACCAAAATATGTACCTAAAAATAAATATAAATGAAAAATCTTCAGTAAGTTCTATGAGAAAAGTAAGACAGATGCTAAATTTGACATTAATATGCTTTACTTTTTCAAAAGTGTAATCATATGTTGGTTGCAGTCAATTCAAGAGAATTTAGGTGGTTCTTGGATTCCATAAAGCAATATGCAAAAACTGTGTTAATATATATTTTTTCCTGCAGAGAGGTCTTTCATTGTATGTTAGAGTTCATGACTTAATAATTTAAGAAGCTCTATTTTTGTATTCCCGTTTTATCAACTATTAACTGAAGTAATTATATTAATATTTTAAATTTGGATTCTGATTTTTGGTATTCTTATATTTATTTCTTGCAGACTTCATTTTGTATGTATTGATGTTACATTATTTATCACAAAAATGTGTATGTTTGCTGTTTTCATCCTTGTAATTGTTTACATTATGAATAAAATATGGCACTGTTCAATTTAGTTTTTTCTGATACAATTATCATCCACACATTTTTAAAAGTTTATATTTGCCTTGTATAGATTAACTATTACTCTATGTTCCTGTTCTATTTTGCTACAGGCATATTTCTCATAAATAGCACACAACTCGGTTTGTTTATATTTTAATTTAATTTAAAAATATTTAACTTTTAAAACACATAGCACGGAGCATAGCAAGCACTCAACCTAGCTGTCTAGTCAGAAAAACTCAGGTTCAAGTCTGCATTCTATTGCATTCATTGTCTGGTGGATTAAGACCTACAATGAAACCAATTAATAGTTTTCTTATGAAAGCTATAACCCAACTATAGCCCAAGAAGAAGGGGAAAGAAGAGAAATAAAAGAGACAGGGGAAGGATGGGTGGAGGGAGGGTGATTGGTGGGACCACACCTACGGTGCACCTTACAAGGGCACATGTGAAATTTACCAGGTGTAGAATATAAATGTCGTAACACAATAACTAAGAAAAATGCTGTAAAGGCTATGTTAACCAGTTTGATGAAAATATTTTAAATTGTATATAAAACCAGCACATTGTACCCCCATGATTGCATTAATGTACACAGCTATGATTTAATAACAAAAAAAAGAAAAAAAAATCCACACTGATTCTTTATACTCAGGAAAGGCCTGAAAGGGAATCTTTTTAGCTCAATTCACAGGTGAGTTTAAGGAGTTCAGCCAGAAATGTGGGAAATGCATCTGAATCAAAAAGGCAGATTTTTGTAACTGCTCCTCAAGATAAGAGGAAAATAGCCCATGATGTATCTTCTGTGAATTCACTTTTTGTTTCTACTAAATAAGGAATTATGTTCCCACTACCTCAGGTTGGAAGAAAGGGAAAATGATAAAGAAATGTCAGAGGGTGAGGAAGAAGAAATGAAAGCTCCAAGTGTGAGCTAAAGTACAAATATTGCAAGTCCTTGAGCAATTTGTGCTTCTTTAACCAGTAAAATTCCACTAGAATTCCACTCAATTCCACCAGTAAAATTCCAAAATGTGGCTTAACAGCTTTATTTTAAATTCCACTCAAATTCCACTCAAAATTCCCATTAACTGGATCATTTGGGTCACTTAAAATGATTTAAGCATATTTCAATTTGCATCATGACTCGTATAACATTGAATATCTGACTCTACAACGAAAAAGGATGTAAAATAGTCAATAAATGAGTTAATGAATATGGAAGAGGTTGAAGTAGAACATCCAGAAACTCTGGACGTCTTCAACCTAACTTTCACTAGGATTAAAAGGTGCAGGAAAAAGTAATATATAATTTAGCCTTCTACCAACATTTATATTTAAACGTTTTTCATCGTTGGATGCTGTGAGTTTACTTTAAATATATTCAAAGCATTTGGTAAAATTGCTTTATAGTCATTTTAATACGTTTTGTTAATTCACTTACAAATAAAACGGAAAGCTTGCATAGAGGGGAAAAATGCAACAAAAAATTGATAAGTTAGTTCTCTCTTGAACGTAGAAAGGTGCGTATGCAAGGAAGCCTTACATCCAGTGACAGGAGTCCTTTCAAGAGAAACACACTCAGAGTAGAGAGAACCAGAGGAGAGGAAAAGGCAATGTAAGGAGGGCGGCAGAGACCTCCGAGATGTGGCCACGAGCCCAGGGAAATGCACAGTGGCCGTCAGCCGCAGCCTCCGCCCCTCCCGAATCAGAAGAGGCCAGGAGTGGTTTCCTGCAGACCCCAGAGGACATCCAGCCCCATCAACACCAGAGGTCAGCCCTCTGATTTCCACCCGGGTGAGGGAACACATTTCTGTTGTTTAAACCACCCCATCTGTTGGCAACTTGTGACAGAAGTCTTTGAATACCAGTGCAGGTGCTGTATTGATAACCCCAGTTTTGATCACGAGGTGACCAACTGAGAGCCAACCCTAGTCAGGCTCCTTCTGCCCCCAGCCACCTCCCCTGTGTCTGTCCCTGTCAGACCGGCAGGACCCAGTTTTAAAAGAATCCTGCTAGATGAGTTTAGAAAGAACCCACACCTTTGACATCTGGTCACCCTAGGTATGTGACAATTCCTCATCCCCCAGGTGGCCTGGCTTCCCTGGCGTGCCTCAGCGAGGATTCTTCCCCAGCCATTTCCACATAAGCTGTTTCACATCCACTGACCACCATCCCTGCTCCTTGGCTATAAATCCCGGCTTGTCCTTGCTGTAGTTGAAGCAATCCCTAAAATGCGCATTTTTGTAAAGTCTTTCTTCAGAATATTTGTTCATTAATAAAAGGCAAATGAAATTTTCAGTGTAAGGGATGGTGATAATGAAGAACCATTTCTTTGAGGTTCGATGTGTGCTGGGCGGTGTTCTGGGTGCCCTTCTCCAGACAGCAAAATGAGGAAAGAAAAAGAAGTTGGGCAGCTGTCTGGGGTTGTTCAGACAAACCAAATGGTATTAAGTAAAATAATGGTCTTACAGTCCAGGGAAAGCAGTGGGTCGAAAATGTTTAAAATTATCTTTATAACACCAGTAATAACGCTTTGATTGGGATGGTAATGTTGTTAAAATGTGTTTTATCAGCGTTAGAAATGCAAAAATACCTAATTTAAAGTCAAACAAGCAATATATGATATCTACATGAAAATGTAGCTTAACAGCTCTATTTTAAATTCTGTACTCTAAATATTTCTTCTTACAAATATCTCTAGTAATCAGACTGACATTTTCTTACAAAATGGTAAAAAAAAAAAAAATGGTGTCTAGAGACAGGGTATGGAAATCATTGCCTATTTGGACAGAGAAAAGTAAAAAAGTTTTAGACTTAAAACTATCATTCATAAAATGTACAAAAATTCGTTATTTAAATTTTTGTTACAGGCTTGGGCCCTGTACCTCAGTGGTTAGGGTGCTGGCCACATGCACCGGGGCTGGTGGGTTCTAACTGGACCAGGGCCAGCTAAACAACGAGAACAAGAACAAAAAAAAAAAAAAAAATAGCTGGGCATTGTGTCAGGGGCCTGTAGTCCCAGGTACTTGGGAAGCTGAAGCAAGAGAATCGCTTAAGCCCAAGAGTTTGAGGTTTCTGTGAGCTATGACGTCACAGCACTCAACCCCAGGGCGACATTATGAGACTGTCTCAAAAAACAAAAATTTTTTTGCTACTGACCTTTGTAGTTAACGTGTATAACAAAAGCAAGTAAAAGAGTGATTTTTTTTCCCACATACTAACTGGTCTTTTATAGCAGGTTAACATTTGCAGTAAATGTGCATGAGGAATTGATTTTTTGTCTTTAATTTATTTATTTTATTTTTTTTTTGTCTTTAATTTTTATTGTCTTTACGGTGATCTGTATTTCCCAGAAACATTCATATTACATTGTGTTGATACAGTGTAATTAAAATATTACAGAACTGCCTTTTTTACTCTAGAAATAGTGAGAATTGTAGGGTTCATGGGAAAACTACCTTTTCCCTTTGGCTGGTTCACTGAAAGATCAACTCACAATTATGGTAGATGAATAAGAGAAAGGTTTATTTCCAAACACCATGCACAGGAGGGGAACCACAGAATGATTACCCAAAGTCTCAGTGATGGTCAGAGACCTTTATAGACGCCTTTTGGAAGGGAGGGGCGAAAAGCTGGGAAGTACAGGTGCAGCAAGTGGCTGCTGGTGAGGGTGTGTGTAGATGGCTGGACACAGATTGATTTGTCGAGTAACCTGAGAGGTCTCATGCTTGGAGCTAGGTCTATGAGTGTGTAATAAGGAAGTCAGCCGCCCCTTCTGATTCTAAACCAGGTTACTCAGGTTGTCTGTGGACAGAGGAAAGGGCTCTTCCAATGCTTTCTGATCATGAATGGACTTTAATTCAAAATATTCTTTATACCAAAGAGTCATATTTTGGGGTGAAATTTCCTTAGCTCCTTCAGAGTGCAGGTTAACCTGGAATTCTTGTGCTCAGACCAAGGTAACTGGGCTCTGCACTTTAGCTTTTTTGAGGTCTCAAGCCTTAAAGGAATTGGTTTAGCTTGATTTAGATTCTGTACTTACTGTTCTGAAGCAGGAATCCTTGAGAGAGGCTCACCTAGGTTCCCACCCTGCTGTGAACAATGGTGAGAGTGAAAAGTATAAAATTTTTAGAAAACTATTATAAAGTTAGTGAATTTAGTATTTAAAACCTCAGCCTGGAAACCACCGGAGTAGCGCACACAGTGGAAAGGGCTGAAGACCGACCTCAGAAGAGAGGCCTCCAGCTCAGAAGTCAGGAGCCAGAAGAGAGAGGAACAGGTGTCTCCCGGGTCAGACTCGGGTCGGGTGGGGTAGGGAGGTGGCCTCATTACAAACTTTCCGCAGCCCCAGTCCCCTGGGGGTCACCGAACCCCGTGTGCAAAGCTGCTGTGTCTGCACAGTTAGGCCAGGAGGTGCTGATTCCTCCCTGCAGAGGCCAGGGACTGCAAAAATGTGAGTCACCACAACGTTGGAACCCGCAGCTCCTCCTGGACCTGTCACGTCCCTCTGGAGGAGAATGTTCTGGGGTTCCTGGCTTCCCTGTGGGTACAGGACAGGAGAGTTGCGAGCTGCACTCACAAAGTAGGAATAGTGACTGCTAAGGGACACCAAGAGGCCATGTGAGTTTTATATTCTGGGATCACGGAGGGAAGCCCTGTGTTAGTCAACCACGAAGTAATCAAGAGCACCTGACAAGTGCCTAACCCGGTCCCCTGTGGCCACACCACATCTCAGACATTGATGCTGTTACAAATTTCACCCAGAGAAACCCTCAAAAGAAGCCTTTGTGATGTCCATCTGTGTTAAAGGCTGGCGCCGTGGCTCAGGCCTGTAATCCCAGCAATCCGGAAGCCCTGGCAGGTGGATCACCTGAGCTCACAGGTTTGAAACCAGCCTGAGCAAGAGTGAGCCCCTGTCTCTAAAAACAGCCTGACCTTGTGCTAGGCACCTGTAGTCCCAGCTACCAGGCTGAGGGAAGAGAATCGCTTGAGCCCAAGAGTCTGAGGTTGCTGTGAGCTATGGCGCCACAACACTCTACCAAGGGTGACAAATGAGAGTCTGTCTCAAAAAGAAAGGAGGAGGAGGAGGAGGAGGAGGAGGAGGAGAAGTAAAAAATAGAAAAAAAACAACTTCTGTGTTTAATTGAACATTCACTACAGAATATACAACTGAAAAATACAGGCTTTTTATCACGTTTGAGTCCCTGTATTGAGACTGCTGAGCCATCATTTACTGCATTCTCTGATGGGTTGAAAATTTAAACTTTAGGGAGTAGGAGTGTTGGTGCAATTTCTTTCTGCGGTAGGTACTTGGTCTCAGAGACTCAAAGAATGAACCCAGAGATCAGCAATAAGATAGGATTTAATAGATAGAAATATAGGAGGAAGGAAAGACTCAGAGCCTCTGGCGGGGTGGGGAGACCCACGTGGGAAGTCTCACTGGGGAACAAGGTCTTGTGAATTATACTTGGCCAGGACTTGGTAGGTGGAAAACACCAAATGAATGAAGTCCCTTCCAGCTGCCAGCAAAGGGCAGGGAGTCCACTGCAGAAGAGCACCCCTCTTACATGAAATTACCCAGGCCTGAGAAATGGGGTCCCTGTCCAGCCTGAATAGGGGAGCCTGCATCGGGAGTGGCTCTACCAAGTTCTCAAGATATCACTTGTATTAGAAATTACCTTTAAGTAACGTAAATATAAATATGCAACTGAAATAGCCTATTTCTGTGTGTGTGTGCATGTGTATATTTTAGAAAATATGGCCCCTCAAAAATTATTGCATCTCAAACTTTTAATGCATGTTTTAAAAGAGTTAATGTTTTTGATATTACATTACAGACCTCCTTAAATGACTTTTAAAAACTAGTTCTACTAAGGTAAAAATATCTATAATTATTTAAGTACATAATTAAGTAATTAAGTAAATAAAAGAAATATGTTTATTTTAAATATTTGAGTTTTTTTACTATTGTGAGATTCTAAATAAACAAAAGTATGTATTAATACAATTTATATACTACATTACATGAGTCATTATGAAAGTTTTGAGATACATAAAAATTAAGAAATGCAAAATTCATGCATTTGGGAACAAATGAAGCCCTCCAGCAGCCCCATTAAGCTGAGTAAGTTGAAACTTGCAAGTGTGAATCAGAAAGGCCATTGTCAACTGTGTTTCTTAGAAGTGAAATAATGAACCATAACACAGTCTATCTCAAAACGTTCGCAGTAGTTCAGGTGCGGCAATACATGCCTGTAATCCTAGCACTCCAGGTGGCCCAGGCAGGTGGAATGCTTGAGCTCAGGAGACCCACCTGAGCAAGAGGGTGACCCTGTTTCTAAAAAAATAAAAAATAGCCAGGCAGGGCGGTGCCTGTGGCTCAAAGAAGTAGGGTGCTGGCCCCATATACTGGAGATGGTAGGTTCAAACCCCGCCCCAGTAAAAACTGCAAAAAAAAAAAAAAGTTAAAAAAAAAAAAATAGCCAGACATTGTGGTGAGCATCTGTAATCACAGCTACTCAGGAGGCAAGAGAATCACTTGAGCTCCAGAGTTTGAGGGTGCTGTGAGCTATGATGGCATGACACTCTACCAGGGGCGATAAAGTGAGACTCTGTCTCAAAAAACAAAACAAAACAATACACCCTTTTGTATCATTGAAGTGTTTAGTTAAGTGCCCATTGACCCACGAATGGACTAGCAAATTGTGGTACATGTATACCATGGAATACTATGCAGCCTTAAAGAAAGATAGAGACTTTACCTCTTTCATGTTTACATGGATGGAGCTGGAACATATTCTCCTTAGCAAAGTATCCCAGGAATGGAAGAA
>CAUYPK010082672.1:0-18837 GCA_963574355.1 Loris lydekkerianus
ATCTTTCCAAAAGGAATGTATTAATTTGCATTCCCACCAGCAGTGTAGAAGTGTTCCCTTTTCTCCACATCCATGCCAACATCTCTGGTCTTGGGATTTTGTGATATAGGCTAATCTTACTGGAGCTAGATGATATCTCAAAGTAGTTTTGATTTGCATTTCTCTGATGATTAAAGATGATGAGCATTTTTTCATATGTCTGTAGGCCGTGAGCCTGTCTTCTTCAGAGAAGTTTCTCTTCAAGTCCTTTGCCCAGCCTGCAATGGGATCACTTGTTCTTTTCTTGCTAATGCGTTTGAGTTCTTTGTGGATTCTGGTTATTAAACCCTTGTCGGAGACATGACCTGCAAATTTCTTCTTCCATTCTGAGGACTGTTTGCTTGCTTTACTTACTGTGCTCTTGGCTGTGCAGAAGCTTTTTAGTTTGATCAGGTCCCAGTAATGTATTTTTGAAGCTGCTTGAATTGCCCGGGGGGTCCTCCTCATAAAATACTTGCCCAGACTGATTTCTTCAAGGGTTTTCCCTGCACTCTCTTCTAGTATTCTTATAGTTTGGTCTCCATCTTTTTAAAAGGCTGAATAGTATTCCAGGGTTCAGCTGCAGGCCAGGCCACAGCCATTATGGGAAAGCTGCCTTTCAGCATTGGCCCTCAGCATCCTAGTGTGAGGCTGGTTCTGGCACGCCTGATAAGCCGGGCAGCCACCCATGGGGAGTTCTGAGTGACACAGCTTCCCTGGGAAAGCCACTGCCTGGCCAAGGGACATGGTTTGGAAAGGTTGAGGCATGTCCTAAGTGATCTGAGGGGAACTTCAGGCTCCCAACTCTACAGGGAGTGAGGGTTAATTACAGTTTTAAAAAAAACCCAATAGGCAAAATTTGCCATCTTGACCATTGTTTTTTATTATAATAGACTTTGGGGAAACACATGGTTTTATCTTGACCATTTTTAAGTGTACAATTCGCTAATTTAATTATATTCACATTGCTATACAAAAGTTCGTGAATATTTTTCTCCATTTCAAACTGAAACTCTATTCCATTAAACCACAACATGCCATACCTCTTTCCCTTCAGCAGCTGGCGACCACCATTCTACTTTCTGATTTTATGAATTTGAGCCCTTTATATACCTCACATGAATGAAATCATACAATAATTCTTTCTCACAAGTGACTTATTTCATTTGGCATAATTTCCTCAAGGTTCATCCAGGTTATAGCACTTGATAGGGTCTTCTTTTTTTTTTTTTTTAAGGATGAGTAATAGTCCATTGTATGTATCAAACATGTTAAAATGCAGTTTTATAGAAATAACCAAAACATAAGTGTTTTTCAAAAATCTGATTAAATCTAAAGACATAACAATGACATTCTGTGAATTAAACAACAGCACGTACTTTCTTTAGTGCTATTTACTATACTTATTTTAAAAGGTTCAAGAGAATGAATAGTGACCATAGTTTAAAGAAGAAGTTTGACTTAAATATAGTCCTTTAGACAGAGTCTTAATAAAAAATAGTTCCTTTTCCTTATTACTTCAAGCAAGTCCTGCATCTACTATAGTTCCATCTTTCTGACAGTGTTTTACAGATTACGGCTTTAAATCTTTGTCATTTATTTATAGTCTACTATCATTCCATTACGTTTCTGTCCAGAACTCTTAGAACCAATCTTTTGAGGGAAAGTGCTTTCCTTCAAACAGATGAGAAGCAGTAGATGATATAGTGCTTGTCTTTACTTGTTACCTCACCAAATGAATAATACAGGGTTATAATAATGATTTTGAAGAGATGCTCCATGAAGTTTTAAATGAAATAAATATTGCAGTGTTAATAAAAACAATTTTCAATTTATTTACTGCCTATTTTAATAGTACACACCTTAATCTGGTTTTGGCTGGACTGCAGATGTATACGTACGCATGGGATGTTTGTGTGTGCATTAAACATTGGTAAACTATTAAATTTGTAAATTAACGTAAGTCTAATTTCTTCTTATGAAGGTGAAAGATTACAGTTCTTTTATAACGGTCAAAAGAGCAAGTTGACCACTTGATAAACTGTTTCTAAAGGGGTCTTGGCATTTGATTAGAAAGACCAAAGTTTTTCTAAAAAGAAGAAAACGTTTTCTGAGATTTTTTTCGCAGATTATATTCTAAACGTTTATAACCAAATAAACGATGTGATTTAAAACCTTCTATGTGTTATTAATTTCTTTATGTCTACGAAAGATAACAGAAAAAGAAAATAGAGGGTAATTTTCATGCCTTTATGTGGATGTACTATGAATGTTTTAATAGTACTCTCAGCAATGTGGAGCCTAGAAGTCTAGCGACTCTTTGTTGTATTAATCACTGTAGTGTAGGAATACTTAAAAAAAATTCAAGACCTCTGGAGATGGCCAAGCCTCTGGAACCTAGTGGCTGTTCTGCAGGTTCCCGTAGTTCTTCAGAAGTTTCTTTATATTAATATGATGAGAGGGACACAAGAGGCCGTCTGTGTGCAGCCGCCTGCACCTTGTACCTCGTTTTGCGTGATCATTCACGCTTCTACTCTGAGTTCAGAAGAGAGGTCAGTACACCTGAGGGCAGGCACTGCCCATCTTCATCTGCAGAATGGGATGTGGTCGACGTGAGATTTTCCCAGCTCCCTCGTAAACGTTTATTTCATCTGTGACCCTAGGATAGTTTCCTGGAGGCATCTGAGGATGTTGCCCTCATTTCTCTCTGGAAACAATGTTCTTTCTTCAGATGAACAGAATAAGGGAACGGTGGCCTGGCCACTGTGAGCCATCCTGCAAACTCCAGGGGGCAGCCCTGGGCCAGGCTCAGGATGGGACTATCAATATAGATGGCAGTGCAGACACGTGATGGTCCAGAGGAGTTGGTCGCTTTGGTAAACTTCTCAGTCACCCCCTACAGATCTGGCATCATCCAGATTTCCAGGTATGAAAACAAATCTTTATTGAAGCCCGGAACCAGGTCTGACTCACTAGCTGAAATCATAAAAGACAGTCATTTTAAGAATTACAACATTTTATTCAGATTCTTTATTGCCTTCCAGAGAACCAGAAAACAGGCACGTTGCTGTCATAATGGAGTGGAGCAGGGAGGAGACATTTAAAATGCCACTCTTGAGAGACGCGTTTTTTACCGTCTGTTTTGGCTGTCACTCCAAATTGATGGTGAAATGTCAAAAGCTTAACCAAGTCTCAAGAATATGTTTCAATTCATCAGAGAGAAAAAGTATGCATGGTTCTTGCATTAAGGACTCCCAGTTTGAAAGATGAGGATTTAGATACAGACAGATTTGATGCTTGATGTACCAATTTTATGCGAGGAAGGAAGGATTGAAAGGTTAAACCATAAATGCACAGCAAGACTGAAAAGAGGAAGGGAGGGAAGGAAAAAAGGGAGGGAGGGAGGGACGGAAAGAGGAAGGGGAGGGAAGAAAAATGGTTTAAAATCATTTTCTCAGCTGCCAAAAAAGAAATCCCAAAGTTATGGAGAATATATAGCGTGGAATCAAGGCTGCTAACATTGCAGTGTATTTTTATTTGAAAGGTTAATGCCAACTTCTCTAATGCTGTTTTAGAATGAACATTAACCTTCACTCGTCTAGAGATGTTACTTGGCTCTCCTCTGTGGAGGGGCTCCATGCTGAGACATCGTGTTTATGGATGTAGCATCCTATGTCCTCTCTCGTTCCAGCTCTCAGATCTGGGATCAAACCCTTCAACTCCTTCCTCTCACCTTTGTAGTGGGATCTTTCTTTTCTTTCTTTTTCTTTTTTTTTTTTTTTTATTAAATCATAGCTATGTACATTGGTATGATCATGGGGCATCATACACTAGCTTCATAGACCGTTTGACACATTTTCATCCCACTGGTTAACATAGGGAACCGTCCTTTCATTTCTTCACCATGACCTCCCCAGGAGACTGAGGTCTCCATCCTCTTTACTTCACACATTGATCCTTTTCCTTGTTTTTGAAGGAATATCCCATCCACCTGACCCCTCTGTGAACTCCCAGAGCTCCCATCATGCCTGCCTTCAGTGTTTTCCACTGAAGTCCCCGTGTGACACTTAGTTAAACTGCGCTTCCTGGGCCTTTCACAGAACTATCTTAAGATTTCTTTTTCACCCATGTATCATTGATGAGTTTATTGTCTAATTTCATACTTTAGGGTATTTTTATAGATTACTGAATTTCTATCAATTTAATTCTGCTGTGTTCAGAGAACATCATGAGCACGAGTTAAACCCGTAATATGATCTACCTTAGTGTAACTTCCCAGATGCACTTGGAAACTATGTGGTCCATGGTAGAAGGCATACTTTCTTTCACAACGTAAAATGTGATGGCAAAGTGGCATGTTAGAAAATCAGCAATAAAATTAATAAACAAAATCTATTAGAGAGAGAGGATGTGTTTGGGGAACCAAATAAAAAAATCTATGTTTTTGAGAACCAAAGAAGAGGACAGATGTAGGGTGAATGCAATCTGTGCAAACAGCATTGTTTGGGGCAGCCCCGGGGCAGCCCGGGGACTCTGGGCTGACTTGCCGATATTTCGAGAAATTGCATGGGTATGCACAGAGCTTTGTAAAAAAAAGTAAAAGTAAAATCGGAAATTCTGATTTTTACCTTTTAATTAATTACGAGCTGGGAAATAGTAGCCTCCTTCTCTGGCCTTTGACTTGGAAAGTCTAACAAAAATCTGTCATATTAATAATACCAAGTGGGAGGCAATGAATTGTGGCATGGAAAATGAGCAAAAAGAAACTCTTCCGGCTCGGCACCTGTGGCTCAAGCGGCTAAGGCGCCAGCCACATACACCTGAGCTGGCGGGTTCGAATCCAGCCCGGGTCACCAAACAACAATGATGGCTGCAACTAAAAAATAGCCAGGCGTTGTGGTGGGCGCCTGTAGTCCCAGCTACTCGAGAGGTGGATGCAGGAGAATCGCTTGAGCCCAGGAGTTGGAGGTCACTGCGAGCTGTGATCTCACGGCACTCTACCCAGGGTGACAGCTTGAGGCTCTGTCTAAAAAAAAAAAAAAAGAAGGAAACTCTTGGGTTTTCCACTTTTTGACAGCATAGAACCCAATAGTGGTCTGAGTTTTCAGCACAGTGGGTGCCTGTCTAAGTAGACATTGGCCTGTGGGTATGGTTCGGTCGTCATGACTGCTGTTTAATCTGATACAGGCACAGACTTTTATGCTGATGATATGAGGATGGTGGTGTCTTTAAGTGGACAAGTGCCCGGGAGTGCATGCTGTCCTTGGGCCCCCAGTCATACTTCATATTAATCAAGGCGCAACACCCATGGAAATAATGGTGGGAAGGTGTGTGAGGCAGATCTCGTACCCAAGGAGTGCCGGGAGAATGTAGAGATGAGATTGGGAGGAGAAAAACAAGGGTTTGAAATATGTCCTAGAAGTAGCTTGAACAAAAACAAAGATATAAATATTTTCTTTTTTATTCATTCCAATTATTTTATAACATTCTGTTTTTCCTGATTGGAGTGTATGAAACTATCTGATTTCAAGCATTACAATATTCAAGCATGGATTATGTAAAAATAAAAATCTTACAAATGTTTACATCATCCAAGAAATAACTATTGTCTAACATGTTAAATGTACTTTTTAATTTTTTCATATATACTTGCAAGTATATATTGTATTTTTTATAAAGCATAAATCATGCCTTATATGCTGTGTGAACAAATATTATTTTCTTTTAGATATTCTGCTTGCACACTATTTTATGCTAAGAAATACAGCTGCCCATAGTTCTTTTTTAGGCAGAGTATAGTAGTTTTTTGTAAGGATGTGCTATAATTTATTGTATTTTATTAAACTTTTTCTGATGAATATTTGATTTCCAACATGTCACTAATTTAAACAGAGCAAAGTTTCCCCACATATTTCAGAGACACTTAAGGAAATATTTCTAGGCATAAATTGCTAGAAACAGAAATAACGTAGATACTTTTAAGATTTTATGGGATGTCACCAAAATGCTTTCTGAGATGTACTATAAGCCCACGCATCCATTAAGTTAGAAGAGAGACCATTCCTCCACAGCTTTGCAGTAAAGATATTATCTATATTTCATATACAAAAAATTAATAGTCTGGAGTATATTTAATTGCTGTTGACATGATCAATTCTATACATTTTAGTAAGGTTGAGCATACATTAAAATGTGAACAAGCCACATTCTTTTCCAGTGAATTGCCTACTACCAGTTTATTACAATCTCTTTTCTTACGAAAGACGTGTTGTTGTTAATAGGATTCCAGGGGGCCATGGAATGAAGCTTCTATTTGTCCCCCAACTGTACGACACTGGGCTGGCTGGTATGGCACCTGCAATAACTACATTCAATAACTTTATAGGTTTAATACAAAACATAATTTTTTTAATGATCCTTATAATTTTCTTTGTATTAACCATATTTCTACAGCTTTAGTTATGAGGATTTTGCTACTCTTTACTTCCAGAAGAAAGTTATTTGCTTTGTGAAAACTTTTCTATATATTAATTGTTGGTTTCAAAAACATATTTATCTGAATTTTCCAAGTGTTATACAGGTACATGCTTAATAATCTGAAAATCATCTCAAAGATGAGTCAAAGTGAAGTAGTGTCTAACACAATTCTCTCTCCCTGCCAAGAGAAATATTTCCTAAAGTTTAAAATCCAGAGCTGTCCCATTCCTTAGTCATAGGGCCTTCCAGTTCATTGTTGTATCATAGGATAAATCTATTGTTTTTGTCTTTGAATGTCCTTCTAATATCTTTTCATTGTTCTCAAATTTTTGACACAGAAAAAAATGTATTCTTAATAACCTGATTTTCTTGCATTATAACAACTTCTTGCTGTTTAAGAACTGAACTGCTCAGGTGTCAATAGGTTATTTCCATGTCCCGCCATATCTGTTGTCCATTTTTAGGACCTGTCCATTCCAAAGACCCAGGACCCCGCCACGCCTCAAGCGAGTCCAAGCTTGGCCGTCCCCACAAACCCTGGGGAGTGGGAAGAGTGAAGCAGGGAACCCAGCTTGGTTGGGAATCTATTTCATTTCTACACGATTCTTTAAATTTAAATATGAAGAACTTTCTATGCTTCCTCAATGTATTAGTTATAGAGGTTTATGAATAAATTTGTTACTTTGACTTTCTAGAGAAGTAATGTTAAATATCTCCAGAAATTAATGCACCTATGGCTTATTAAATATTTAAATAGCCGTATTCCTCTACTTCTTAGGCTTCAGTTTTGTATAATAATGTAGGGGAAGTTTGCCAGTCCTTATTGATGCACTGGCTGGTCCCTTCATGGAGTCAGAACCTTGACATCACCATTGCTTTTCTGAGGGGACCAAGACAGCAAAGTCCACGCACCGCAAGAAGCGCAGAGCGCAGGAGAGTTCAAGGCATTTGCATATGTGAGACGGAACATACAAACCTGAGGAAAAGTTAGCTCCAGGAGATGAGACGGCGGATCTCCTCCCGGGGACCTGTTTGGAGGCCCTGCCTCCTCTAACGAACACGTTATCTGCCGTTGTTCTATCCAGTTTAATAATTTTAAATACTACATATACGCAATGATTCTGTGAAGTCCAGACTGAAGTTCATGCTCAACTAAAGGGACTCTAAGCATTCAGAGCTCAAAACAAAGTCTTAATTTCCATCCATTCTGAATCCGACACCATCTCTGTTCTCCTCCAGATCCATAAATGTCACCATTAGCAATTCAACTGTCTAAGCCAATTTTTTGAGTGATCTTTGATTTATCTATTTCCTAATATGCAAATCATTGATTCCTGTCCATTCTAGCTACAACCCCCTCCCCCAGGTATGTCCACTTTCTTCAACTTCACACTGCTCCAAATCCTCCTAAGTGAGTCTTAGATTAATATACCACCCTCCTTAATCATCTCCTCTGCTGGATTCTCTTTAAAAACCTCACATAAGGAGCCAGAGCTATTTTCTAAAAATCATTGAAAAATGTTTGAGTCGTTACCCTGTTTAAAATATTCCAAAGGCTTAGATAAAAATCAAAATTTTTGGCCTGGATTACAAAAGCCAGAACAATAAAAATAAATGAATAAAATCTGACCCTTTTCACTCTTTGGATTCTCACAGAAGGGAGCTTTGTGGAAATCATAAGCATGTTTGCACCTTGGAATACTTACACCTGCTCTTCCCTCTGCCAGGGACAGTGCTTGGCTTGAATGTAGCTCATTTTTCCCATCCCTCAGGTACTTCCGAGAGAAATTCTCTGACCATCCAACCGGGAGAAACCACTCAATCATTTTGTATTATGTTACCACTCTCATCTATTTCAATCTCTGATAAAAAAAGGAGTTTTCCTCTTAGGTAATAAATGAAAAATGCTTTTCAGATGAGTCTCCTGTAAACTACTAACAGCAGTGAATAACTTACACGAAAAACTGTTATATTTTATAAATAATTTAATCTACCAGGGAAAGAAAGACTTCAGAACATTTTCCTTTCTTGACTGGCCTCAAGATAGTCTTTATCAAGATGAAATCTTCCGTTTAGTTTTTAGATGAAAGCTTTAATTAATTAGTTAATTCAAATATTTTAAAACAAGTTTGACTGCGTATTTATTATCTGACAAGTACTGTTTAAGTAAGCAAAATGTACAAAGACTGTAGCCTCATGGATCTGGCATTTTGGTCAGAGAGGCAGGCAGTAAGCAAGTCCAATTTTTATAAATTTTTAAAAATACTGAGAAGGATCTCGCATTCTCTGATGTACACAATAATTGTGATTGGACAAGCTGGCTGCAGAATATGTGTAATCCAGTTAGGTAGTATAAGAAAATATTTTCAGAATGGAACCAGGATTTTCTACATATTATTTTATTATCACGGTGTAACTCAGTGGTAAAATTAAATACCTAACTTCCCAAGTCAAACCTCTCATCCACAGCATGTTAAAAAGGAAAAAACCTATTTTATGTTTGACATCTCCCAGGTCTGGAATACTTTGGGGGAACGCTTTACCTAGGCAGTGTATTACTTTTATGCAACAATTAAGCCATTACAGGCATTGGATTAATCAACTAGGTTCAGTCTAATACTGCACAGTTGAATTTGGTCATGGTTTTCCAAAAAATTTAAAGGTTTTAAGACATCAAGGAATTTTAGTTAATGCAAAACACAGGTGGGCACTACCTACCTGGATAAAAGGCCCTATCCCAGAAGTCGTGTGAGCACCTAGACATATCTGCTTCCTCCATCACCTCACGTGCGCTCATCTCTGGGCACCCCAGAGGTAGACTTGCATGGAGCACTTACATCCACACTGTCAAACAGGTGGTTATATCCCGATTTAACATGTGCAGAAAGGAGAGAGACCCCGTGAGTTCTTCCAGGAGCTGTCGCTATTAGGCGATTAGGTTCACAGGGACTTACTGAATAGGACAGCCTGAATGATATAAGGTAAAGTAAAACCAATAGCGCTGGAAAAGAAAAATTAGGCAAATTCAGTAACATTTGATTATTTGGAAAAGATTTTTCATGGAAATAATTTATTAGTAAACTAAGGGTTTTTTAAATTAAATCTAACCGTGTACATTTATGGGATACAATGCACTGATTTGATATACAATGTGGAATGCTTACATCAAACTGATTAACATAATCATCACCTCCCTTACTTATTTTTGTGGTATGACATTTATAATTTACTCTTAGTTGTTTTAAAATGTACCCTTGCATTGTACATAATAGGTGAGGTCCCACCAAATACCCTCCCTCTTTTCACCCTCCTCCCTTCCCTCCCCTTCCTCTTCGCTTTCTTTTTGGACTATAGTTGTGTTTTATCATTCCTATGGAGATGTAGGTGATTATATATTGGTTTCATAATACTATTGAATATATTGGATACTTTTTTTTCGAGGCAGAATCTCACTCTGTCTCACCCAGTAGAGTGCCATGGTGTCACAGCTCACAGCAACCTCAGACTCCTGTGCTCAAGTGATTCTCTTGCCTCCGCCTCCCGAGTAGCTGGGATTACAGGCACCCACCACACACTTAGCTATTTTTAGAGGCAGAGGTCTTACTCTGCCTTAGGCTGGTCTCGAACCTGTGAACTCAGGTGATCCACCCACCTTGGCCTCCCAGAATGCTGGTATTACAGGCGTGAGCCACCACACCCGGCCTTTTTTTTTTTTTTTTTTTTTTTTCCATTCTTGAGATACTTTACTAAAAAGAATGTGCTTCAGTTTATTAAACTGAGATTTCATGCTGAAGTCATGCTTAAGGTTTGCAACAAAGCTTTATGTAATGAAACATTTGAGGAAGTCTATACAGACACATGCATGAATGTATATATACATGAATGTGCAATAGTTAACCCAAGATTTATAGCCAACAGGTTAAAAATTCATGCTTCTACGTGATTCTTGAATTAAATTATTCTCTATATTTTTAATGCATTCATTTTTTACTCAACAGTGGGAAGTGTATGACTGTTAATCAATCTTCAGGCACTGTGACAAGTGACAGAAACACAAGTGAAAGAGACCCGCAGACTGTGCAAAGACTTCATTAGTCAATTTCATCATTGGGGATTTCATTAGTTCTCTTTCCAAGACTGACTTGCAATCAGAGAAATAAATTTGCATTTTCCCACTCTTAACTGTCCCTAATAATGTGTGATACTTGTAGGTGAGGAAGGCCAGGGAGAAAAGAAGGAGTCTGATCATTTTAAATATAACTACATGAATTATATTCCAGTACTTTCTTCTATAAACTCAATACAGTTCACAAGGCACATAATTATCTAATCCACTGTACCTATAAAAATACCTGTATTTCTTGGATGTGGGCCAGATAGCTGGAGTAGATCTTTTTCTCCTTCAATACCCGTAGAACTGCATTGTTTCTGAAACTGCCCTTCTGAAGTGGAGACTTCTTTTCTGGGGTCCCGGGGACAGTGTTGCTAGGCAGCAGACGGGGTGCTGTGGCATCCTTTGCAGAGCAGAGTTGCTCTAGCCTGCCGCGGTCTATACCTGTGTGAGAGGCACGTGTCTGGAAGTGAGGCATTCTCTTAAGAGCATTTGCCTCTAGGACTTTTCAGAAAACTCAGTTTAAATCAGGACCTATGAAATAGGCCTTTATAACCTTGGAGGTATAAATACACTTTGGGGAAATACAGGAGAATCCAAACTAGCCGACTAGATCGTCAGGATGGAGAGAGAACGAAGTACAGAGAAGAGGCCGGGGACTGAGGCCAGCCCCCCACGGCCATTGCCACTGTTGCTTTAAAGATGAGAGCTTTTGAAATCTGGTCCTTGCAGAGAAGTCTTAGCAGGAGTTTAAGTAGCTCTAAGGCAGAAGAGCAGTGTTTAAGAGAACAGAAATACACTTTTGGTTAATGTGATGTCTGCCTAAAATATAAAATGCTTTCGTGGGCCTTTTCTAATTCAACGATGGATCTTTGTTTCAACTGTCATATGTAACTTTTGGTCATTTAATATGATAATTTTATGCCACAATTTTTTTTTTTTAATGGTATATCAAAGAAAAAAACTTGTTTGTCAAGTGGTTTTAAAAAGCCACTGTTTAAAAAGCAGTGAAAGCAACTTGGGAAAAATTAAAGACATTTAGCAATGTGATTATTACCAAAATGACTAAATTAGGAAACAGCTGATATTTCTCCTTCTGGCCATTTAATGAATATAAAGATTAGAAAGCACATTACATTAAAAGGCATCTATAAGAAATTGACTTTTTTATTTTTTCTGCTTTTATTTTAATAATGGATACACACAGTTGTATACCTTTCAGGGTACATGTTGTGCTCTGATCTAGGCACACCATGTGAATGAATCCAATCAGGGTAATTGGAGCTTCCATCACCTCAGGCATTTACCATTTCTTTGTTTAAAGAACATTCTGCTGCTATCGTTATTTCAGCGCATACCCCAACTCATTGCTGATTATGCTCACTTTGTTGCGTTGTCAACTGTTCTCTGTTCTACCTAGTATCCAACTATATTTTTTCACCATTAAACATCCCTACTTGGTGTCCCTCCCGCTGCTCTTCCCTGCCTCTGATAGCCGTCACGCCACGCTCTGGCTCCATGAGAGCAATTGTTTCCAATGTTCAGCTCCCACATACGAGGGAGAACACAGAGTTGCTGTCTGTGCGTGGCTGATTTCACTGAACACAGCGTTGTTTGGTGTCATCCACGCTGCTCCGTAGATAGGGCTCCATTCCGACACAATGCCTTTGCGTCCGAGTACCACCATTTCTGTTTCTACTTCTCCACTGCGGGGCATTCAGGTTGATTCCACATCGCAGCTACTGATCGTAGTGCTGCAATAAAGGTGGGAGGGTTTCTTTTTGATTTACTGATCCACCCTCCTTTGGATATATCCCAGTAGTGGGACTGCTGGCTCCCAAGGCAGTTCTGTCTCTAGGTTTTGAGGAATCTTCACAGGGTTTCCCACAGTGGCTGTACTAATGTCCATTTCCACAGCAGTGTTATAGTTGGACTTTTTAAATTACTCCGGGGCTTCCTAGAAGATCCCTTCTCCTGCTGCCACAACCATTGAACAAAATAGAATAAATAAGGTCAATTCACTGAAAGGCATATCTAAATATTCCAAATAGATCATAGCTCTGCTTTCCCCATGGGCTCAATCTCAGTGCTTGTCCACGGCTAAGCGTGATCTCTCACCCAGAGCATGCCGTGGCGAGGCATGTAGCCTGTATGTGTTACAGATGGTTCTGCTGTCGGAAAAGCTAATTCAGTTTATTTTAGCCATGGAACGACTTTACACCAAATAGCAGTTGGATTTAGCAGGCATTCCACAGAACTTCCCACCAAACAGTTCTCCCCAAAGATCCTCAACTCCTGCTGGTTTATCCTCTGGCCTGGCCTTTGCCAGTCTGTTTCCGCTGGATCAAAGCCCTTCCTTTACCCTTAGAGTTTCCCTTCTTTCTCGCAGAGCAGTAGGTTTTCAAAAGCTGCAGTGCTTCCAAGCACCAGGTTTACGACACCTTTTTGCACTTGTGTCTCTGCAGAGCAGCTGCGTTTGGTTGGAATAGTGAGCACAGCTTTCAGTTTTAATTTCGTTTTTTAAAAAACTGCAAAATTCCTCATGACAACTAGTAGGGATTAGAAGATTAAATATTAATCATTGGTAGTCCTGATGGATTAAATATCAAGAGATGCATAGATAATTGTCCACCCTAGGGAGGGACAAATCATTTTTGCTGACCACAAACACCATGGATTTAAAGCAACTGAATAATTTAGAGTTGCATATGTTTAAGTATTAATTAAGTAATGATGGAAGGTCATGAATATTATGACTATACCCAAGTCTAAGCTTATGTGCTTTTTTCTATAAGTAATTCATTTTTATTCTTTTTCTTATATTCCTATCACAACTACCATATTATTTTTCATCCAGCGATATTTTAGCTGAAGAAAGATTTCAACCAAAGAAAATCAAAAATTATTTTAAACGCTAAAATATTTTTCCAAAAATGTTTAGAGAAACGATGAAGATGTTTGTGTTTTTTGTTGTTTGTTTGTTTGTTGGTCCGAGTTCGATATTCTGTGAAGAATACTTTTTTGCATAGCCCATGACC
The DNA here is from genome assembly GCA_963574355.1 of Loris lydekkerianus. Lineage (NCBI taxonomy): Eukaryota > Metazoa > Chordata > Mammalia > Primates > Lorisidae > Loris > Loris lydekkerianus. The sequence goes on from CAUYPK010082672.1 coordinate 13,645, forward strand.
CTGTTTTCAACTTAAAAAAAAAAAATCATGGTAGTTATTCTAGTAATTCAATTAACTGATTTAAAGTTACATGGTGCCCAAATTTAAATTAATTAAAACCAAGTGAACTATTTTCTGAGAAATATTAAAGCATACGACAAACAACATCCTAAAACAATTCTTCCAATAATTTAACAATGCTTGCTTCCTAGAAGACCTGAAAGGTCATCCTCAGAAAACTTCCAGCGTAATTTTCTACAGGCAAATAAACTGAGAATGGGGAGTGAAAAATTCATTTTTTTTCCAACAACAACAAAAATAAAACCTAGAGTTTGTTCAAAACAAAATCTGTCTTCATTCAACTTGTCTGAATTGTGGACAAGGAATGAAGCTTCTCCCTGTTTGTCCCTGGCTTGAACAAAGTGCTGCTCCTCCGTTTCAGTCCTTCAGTCCTTTCCGCACTTCACGAGCCACATTGTCCTGGCATGAAAGGTCCGTGCCCAGAAAAAGCAGTCCAGGCTCAACATGCAGTCTTTCCACACTGCAGACAGAACTTCTCGGGCTTGTTGGCCTCCCTTTGATGCTGAGGCCGTCCCTTCTTCCTCCCAGAACAGCTTCCGCCCACAGAGGTGACTGCTATGCGGGGGCCCAGTGGGAGAATGCACGGGAGCTCACTGTGAAAGAAACTCCGGGAGTGGCATCAGTTACTGTCTCTGATGTTCAGAAGTGTGCTGTGCAGGGAATCCACCTTAACCTCTGCACTTACTGTCCCGAGGGTGGGATATGGCTGGAGTTGTTCAGACTCCTTTATTTTATTTTTATTAATTATTTTTAATTAAATCATAACTTTGTACATTGATGCCTTTATGGAGTTCAGGTTACAGCTTCGATATACAATGTGAAATACTTCCATTGAACTTAGTAACACATCCTTCTGTTCAGACTCTTAAAAACATAAATGGGTTGTGTTTCTCAGTACAACCTATGAACTGAGGAGAGGCACTTATGAGATGCTGGAATCTGTGCTCTTTCCAAGGAAACACGTCTCCAGGAAGGAGGGATGTTGTTTCCAGGAATATCGGGTCCAGACCAGAGGTACTGTCTGTGCAGCAGGTGTACAGAGTAGCCACTCACTGTTGGGAGAGGCAGGTGGAGAGATCTGGTGAGTCCGCTGTGCAAGATGTGATAGCCAAGAAGTGTGGTAGATGAAATAATGGAAGACTTGGAAAAATAATGAAGATACAAATGGGGGGAAAATAAAGTAAAATAAAGTAGTTATTAATGCAAAAGTATCAGGACTCTGCAGCAAAATTAGCAGAATTCTGGCATTCTACTGGAGAAGTAACAAGGAATTGAATTTCACTAAAAGAGTGATATGATTGTAAGAGGAGGAAGGGGAAGACCAAGGGCCTAGGAAAAGCTAATGGCCACTCTCTTTAAAAGAAACGCCTTCCTTCCAAAATCAATAGGTCTGTAAAAAATAGGAAACGTGTGTGTGTGTGTGTGTGTGTTTAAATGAATCTGAAGGTAACTATTAGAAGGTTCAGGCAAAAATGTTAACTCTAGTCATGTCCACAGAGCTGGAGTGTGAGGAGTAATAGGAACCTGACTATTCAATTTCCTAAATGATAAATGAATCTCACCACCATCTAATTCTTTATCATAGATGTGTACTAGTTTGATAAAAATTAAAACAAGAGTTCATTTTATTAAAACAAATTTGATCCTCTAAATTCATATAAAATGTACGAATCAAAAGAATTCATTTCTCTAGATTCCCGAACATGTCTGAATGGTTTTTTTTTTTTTTTTTTGAATAATTTAGTTACATAAGTACTTTTGGTAAAATCCTCTGATCCAGCCCCCACCCTGGGCACCAAGGACTCGGCGGTGCAGGTGCTGTCATCTGTCATCAAAGGGGAGTCCAGTGCGATGACTCCAGTCTAAACAGGCAGGAATGAGGAAAATATAAATATGACATAACCACAGACAAAAAGAAGATTAAATGTTGAAGGGTAGTGCTGCATGCAATAGCAGTATTCTGTCGTCTACTTTGGAAGCCTAGACGTGCTCCTTTATTTTCTGCAGAATATATCGTACCCCAATCGACTCAAGATGTAATAGAACATTTGAGTAAATCACTGAAATTACAGCATGACTGAAGAGACATATAGTTAAAGGAGAGATTCATTTGGTTACTAAATTATTCCTTGCAATTGGGCTATTGTAGTTGCTATTCCAGATGCTGGGACAGCTGGACAACTCCCTAGCTCACTTCATCCAGCCGACCTACTGAAACAAGACAAAATAAGGAACAAACAAGACAACAGGAACTCAGGGCAGACTCACACCCATGGAATAATTTCTCTTGCCCACCTGAGTTTGAACTCTCTTCTGCCACTGTGTCCTTTGGTGAATGTTCGTGTGAGACATTACTGCCCATTCCAAGAGGTCTGTCCACATCTGTTTTACTCTGTTTGAAATCCCTGACTATTTACCCAAACTAACTACTGCAGACTGGTCATCCCAGGGGCTGCTGCCAGAGAGAGAGGCCTGTGACCCTGAGACAGAAACGAAAGGGGTTCTTCCACTGGCAAGGCGGATGGGGAAGGAATTTTGGGACACCTGTATCTAAAAATTGAGTTCTCCCGACAGCCTCATCCTAACGGTTGGTGGTCCAAGATCTCGTGATCTTAATTTACATTGCAATTGTGCAAAACACACAGTTGGATCTGGGTCTTGTTTTTTTCCATGTAAAATCCCAAAGGATAAAAGAAATGAGAAATCCATTTAGTGCCTCCGCAGAAAGTCAGGTAGAGATGAGGATGGTGCAGAGGCTGGCACCCCAGCCCAGCAGACGACCCAACCTGATTTCCTGAATAGAAATGGAGCCAGTATCTCTCTCCCTCTCTCAAAATGTAGCTCCAGCCCTATACCCCTCTGTGAAACCTTAACTAGATGCAACATTTGAAATTATTTTCTCAAGTATATTTTAGTCTCTGTAAAAGAAATTACATTTTTCTCTCTGAATACAGTACAAGTCAATGCAATTTTATTGAAACCTATACTACCTTTTGATTTATAAAGTCTTTTCCCCCAAATTCTATTATTTATAATTCACATGATGGCATAAATCATTTTGTAGGTCAAAGAAGTTTGGGACCTAACTTCATAATCTTATAATATATAAGCTCAGTTTGAACTATTTTAACTCAAATTGAATTTCTGTCAAGTAATTCTTGAGATTTTTTAATCTGATTTATAAATTGTCAAGTCCCAACAAGTATCAGCCATGAAAATACATAAAAAGAAAGGAAGAAAGTGAGTTTAGTGGTAATATCGTTAATTTGACAATTATCACATGGTGACAGAAAATAATGTATTTCATTAAATTATTTTAGGTGTTTATTATTTCTCATGGCAAAGAGATGATATTTGCTTCAAAATACATCACACTGACAATCATGTAAAACTGACAGAAAGTTAACTATGTTCACTGTTCTACACATTTTGATGCACTTTTTGAGGTAGAACTTTCAAGTTTGATAACTTTTGTTAACACAGAGAAATCTTATTTTTAAAGGGCTCACTTAGGTCTGGGGCAATGGCTCACCACTGTAATTCCAGCACTCTGGGAGGCTGAGACAGGCTAATTGCTTTAGCTCAGAAATTTGAGACCAGCCTGCATGAGAGTAAGACCCTGTCTCTCCTAAAAATAGAAAAATTAGCCAGGCGTTGTGGTGGGCGCCCACAGTCAGTCTCAGCTACGTGGGAAGCAGAGGCAAGAGGATCACTTGACTCCAAGAGTTTGAGGTTGATAGTACTCTAGCCTGGGTGACACAGTGAGACTCAGTCTCAAAAACACGTAAGTAAATAAATGAATAAATAGGCTCCTTAAGGATGCTAATTATTTATTAGCCAGACTAAAAGTCATATTTTTCAGCTACTGAGAAGACATTACTCTCTGTGAATACTATTTCCTGTGCAGCAGTTGGTTTATGGGGAAAATGTAGCAGTTATTTATGCCAAATAAACTTAACTCACATCAATTTCAAATACAAACAATGGGGACAAATGTTAAGGCAAATGGTTTCAACTTAATGAACAAAAATGAGGATACAAAAGGAATGGACCCGGAAGAGCAGATGCCGAGGACCTCGAGGCAGACCTGGGTGCAGAGATGCTTCTTCTGAGGTACAGAGGGCTCTGCGGTGGGGGAGACCCACCCCCAGGCTCCCTGACCTACCTGGGGTACTTCTGGATCTGATAGGGGCATCCATTTAGCATCACTGGAGATGTAAATCAAGATTTCAGATCAAGAGGACAGTGATCCTTTTGAGATGGTCCATGGGACCTACAAAGAACCACTGTCTCCCAGACACGGTGATCTTCACAAGTACCTGGTAATACAGGATAGAGATGTTCAGGTTGTGAATGAAGCCTTTGACATCCAGAGACAGTCATGGCCATGGCTAGAGACATAAAGTGTATTCTAACATCAAAGATGGGGTGGAGATCCAAGTTGAAGACTGGTAGAGGCCTCTGTGGTTATGGGCTGGAGTTCCGACACCCTCACAGACGTGGGCTGGGTGGCTTCCCCATCCTGGGAGCTACAGCTGAGGCACCTGTAAAAGACAAGAGCTATTCATTTCTCTTTATCTATGCATTGAGTAGGAAATACAGGTTAGAAAGAAATATATAAGGGTTGTGAAAGAGAAAAAAAGATCATTGATATATTTGTTGCCAAACCAAGGGGTCCATCCATCTGTCAACTCAAGTCAATCACAGGAGAAGCAGAGGAGAGATCAAAAATTCCACTTTTATTTACAGAAAAGATGCTAATTCTTGAGAACAGCAGGGATGTCTTCTCAAAGAGCTGTTCTGCTCGTTTCTCTTTGCTACTTTTACACTCTCACAGTAAAGGTAAGCATCAGCAACATTATTTTTATTTTATTTTTTTTCTCTGATCACTCACCTGATTTTATTGAGGCTTTTTATTTTATTTTTTTTTATTATAGATAAAAATATGCACCGTAGATGTGGCCCAACCCATCACCCTCCCTCCACCCAAACCTCCCCCCTCCCTTCCCCTTCCTTGGTCCTTTCCCCATAGTCTTGTGCTATAGTTGGGTTATAGCCTTCATGTGAAAGCTATAGTTTAGCTTCATAGTAGGGCTGGGTACATTGGATACTTTTTCTTCCATTCCTGGGATA
>CAUYPK010082675.1:0-15372 GCA_963574355.1 Loris lydekkerianus
ATGCCACGGTGACTGGGAAAATGCCAGGAAGGCTATGTTGAATATTGGGATGAAAATGTGTCAAATGGTTTATGAAGCTAGTATATGATGCCCCATGATCATATCAATGTACACAGCTATGATTTAATTAAAAAAAAAAAAGGAAAGAAATAGGATCAACCCTCCCAAAAAAAAGAAAAAAACAACGCGCTGTGGAGTAGAATAAAGCAAATTGCAAAAGGAAACGTGCACTGTCACAGACTTTATATAAATTTAAATTTAGAAGCACGTGAAATAATACCATCATCTCATTATGATGTATTTGATAGAGTAAAGGAATAAAAGTGTTCTCTATAGTGAATTACTGAGTCGTTGATGGTTGATGGAGAGTTGAGAAGACAGAGAATTAGCTCAGAGATACATGCAGGACTGTCACGGTTTGCAATATTTCATAAACTGGGTGCTTGCACCTTTTTCTATGTTTGCCTTAGCATTTTTTAAGGAAACATTTTAACAATGTAATACACAACCTATTAAAAATGGTTTCTGGGCCAAATAGGTGGTAATGTTAAGGAACATTATAAGACAGCATACTGCACGGAGGCTGTACTGATTGGGAAATCACTGAAATACTTTGAACATCAATGCCATGATCCAGGATCAGAAGGGGTGGATAACACAGTGAAACCATTATGGTTTCTACAGAGCAAACAGGGAGCGATGCAATCACACGGGGTGTTTGTGAGTTTACCTGAGGGAACTGCAGCTATTTCTCTAATCAGAGGCGCTCTAGAAATGGTGGAACTGCCTCAGAGATTGTAGGTTAAGGTTTACCTGGAGCAGAAAAGTGTGTGATGGGCAGTGCAGCCTCATGCAGGGGAGAGGGAGGTGGAACCGGGAATTCTGTCCGTGCAGAGCCCCATCAATGCAAGAACTTCAGAAAGAGCTGAAAGGTGCAGCTGTGGATTGCGAGGGATTTAAACACAGAATCGCTCTTTGAGTGAATTGCTCTTTGTCGTAATTGTAATGTACAGCTGAATGAGATTTGTTAGAATTAAATTAAAATTCTGGCAACTATGCTCTGCAGTAAGATCTATCTGGACTTTCATTGTTCATTCTGTCAGTTTTTGGCATCAGGGTTATTCTGGTATTTCTTAAGGAGTTAGGAAGTTTTCCAACTTTTTTAATAATACAGAGCATTTTGGTTTTAACCTGAGGATTTTACAGCTCCTTAAAGAGTTTCCTCAGGATACTTGGGTGTTATCCTCTTTTAATTTAAAATCTTTGATATTAATTAGCCCAATTTGTTTTATAGTTTATATAGATTTCAGCTTTGGGTAGATTAATTGTATTAACTTGTTTTCCTTTAATAAAATAGCCACTTCATCTAAAATTTTAAAATCATGAGTATAGTGTTATCCATGTGTGCAAATGGACATTTGGGGAGTATTTATGCTTTAGTTTTATAAAGGACAATTTGTCATTTTTTTAATTGTTGCTGCATATTATAACCTATATAAGAAAATATTTGGCTATTTCAAGGACAAATCTGTCATCCCACATTTTCTTGTAGTATTTTGTACTTAAATATTTAAGTTCGTGTTTTTGATTAATTTCAAGTTAATTTTATATGTGATGGGAAGCAAATACTGAGTTTTTTGTTTTTTTTTGTTTTTTTTTGTTTTTTTTTTGTTTTTTTCCTAATGGATATCTGGTTGTTCCAAACCAATTTGTTAAAAAGACTAACCTTTCCTATTAGATAAATTTGGCAGATTGTCAAAACTTAATTGTCTATATATGTGTGAACTTATTTCTAGGTTATTTATTCTACCCCACTGATCTATCTGGCTATCCTCTGCCCGTAACATACAGTCTTGATTATTGTAGCTGCATAGTGTTTAAATCATAGTGTTTTCCTTCCCAAAATTGTTTTGGCTATGTTACCTGCTTTGTGTTTATAAATAATTTTATATTCTGTTTGTCAATTTCTGAAAAAAAAATAGTCTGATGAAATTTTTATTTGGAATACACTAATACTGAAACTAAATTAAAGAATGACATCTTAAATTATTGTATCCTCCCATTTGTAAGAGATAGGGGAGAAAATGTTTTTCCTATTCCTTCATACCAAGCACCGTTTTCAACACTTGCAAAACACTTGTGACACCAGATGTGTGGGGTTTTGCCCTCATTACTCAGTCATTCTTTGGTGGACCCCAGCAGGGGTTCTGTAATTTAACTCCTCCTGACACTGTTGACATGGAGACAGCATCAGACCCCACAGGTTAAGGGCTCAGGCCCACAGGCTGCCCCCTCTTCAGATGACAGACACAAACCCCAGGTGGGCCTTGAACTTCTGACCGTCTGCTATAAATCAGGGCTTCTCACAACTGCCTCATTGGGTTCAGTTAACTTCCTGTGGGAGCCCACAGAAGTCAGGGGACATTTAACTTGCATTTACCCTGCCATTACAAAGGCTATTGCCAAGGATACAGATAAAGGAATACACAGTGGGAAGGGTGGAGTGTCCAGGCCTCTGTGGGCATCCCACCTTCCCAGCACCTCCACCTGGGCACAGTCCACAGGTTCCCTGAACCCAGCCATGGGGGTTCATGGTGCCTTCCTTATCCACTCACGGCTGACGACATTTCTGGCATTGGTCATTTCTACCCTAAGTCTTCTCACTCTAGAAGAACAGAGGTTTAGGCTCAAAGTTCCAGCCCTCTAATCTCACCAGGTACTTTCCCTGGCCACCATTTTCCATCCCAAGGGTGATGGCCAGCCTGCTACCAGTCATCTTTTTAGAACAGAAAAGTGTTTCTCTGGCCCCACAAATTACAAAGGTCTTAGGAGCTCTGTGTCAGGAACTGGGCTCAAGGAACAAATATGGAAGAAGAGGATCTTCTAACCCCTCTACTGTGAAGCCTTGAGGAGCTCCATCTCAGAACCCAAACCAGAGGCCCGAGTACCACTGCAGACTCAACACACCTCTCACCACATCTTGCTTCCACTCTGCTCGTGGAAATCGCAGGTCTAGCCATGCATTTAGGGTTTCTCTGATTTTCCTCAGCAATGTTTTATAGTCAGGTGCGTCCTGTTCTTGGTTATAGTGCATAAATTTGTGCCTAAATATTAATATATCTGTTTTCATGCTATCATAAATGTTATCATATATATTAATATATATGTTTTCATGCTATCATAAATGGTAATTTGTTATTTTATTTTTAGTCAAGAAATGTTATTTTTCATGGGCATGTGAAGGTTCACAGCAAAACAAAACAGAAATTACAGAGATTGTTCATACACCCCGTCCACACCACCTTCCCCGTGATGCTTCATCCACGCACATTGCCACACTTTGTCACCTAAATCCTGGGGCTGACCTGGATGGGGGCAAATGTATAATGTTTATTCACCACCATAGTATCACACAAAGTAGTTGGCACTGCCCTAAAATTTCCCTGTGCTCTGCGTCTTGACCCTAAAAGAAAAATTTTTGAAGTACAATTTCCAATTGTTCAATGAATCAATTGCCTACCAGAATAAACTCCAACACTCTTTAAAGGATGTTGACTAATTATGTTCATCTTGCATTCTTCACCTTTGAGAAATTCAGTTTTTCATCCCAGTAGTTACTCTGAGGAATCTGTGAGATGTTTCATGCATGTGATCATTTTATCTGAGGATAAAGACAACTTTTTTCCTTCTAATCTCTAGAAAACATTTTTTTTTGCTTTCAATAAAGAAATTGCCTATATATTTCATCTTTATCAATAGTGCATCTTTTCCTGATTTTGTGTTATTTTTTACTTTTTTCCATTTTCCAAAAGTATCTTGCTTATATATAGAAATGAAATTGATCTTGGTATAGTGAACTTGCATTTTGTGTTATTTTTATTTTTAATAATATTATTTCCCCAAATTACTCAAAAATATGCAAATCTACAGTAAAGTTGAAAGAGTAATACAATAAACACATGTAAACTCTTCAACAAAATTCTTCAGTGGTTAATATTTTGCTGTACTGATTGAACTTCACTCTTTTGGTTCATCCAAAAATACCCTCGCATGTATCTTGGAATAAATAGAACCTTTGACAACATAACCACAAATACTAAAACATTCAGGGAATTTAACACTGATCCAACTCTGTTACCTAACATACATTGCACATTCAATTCTACTCCCATTATTGTGTTAGTGTCCCCTGCAACTTTTTTTTTTTTTTAACTCACTTAAATATTTATTGAACAAATGCAGAATAAATGAACTAAGGGGCATTTTAACCCATAGATACAACAAACAACTTTAAATATTCAAAGGATCATCACACAAAGAATGAAAGACTTGTTGAATATTTTTCCAAAGGGAGAACTTAAACGAAACGATAAATGTAAGCAACTAACAGGCTGCAAGACAGTTGTACAAAGTGTACCACTCAGCTTAATAGCCTCTACCCGATAATGCATTCTGCACTTAACTTTCCCTTCTTTTGAAAAGAGCTACAGCATAATACTTCTGAACATCTTAAATAAGCCCCATGTCCAGGGCAAGTCTTCCACTGACAGCAATGGTTGTTCTCACACTACTGGCAAAAATGCTAAAGTCAGCGAACTGGTTTACTATGGAAATGGTTTATTTGCCCCTCAGCGATATTTCTGTATTCTACATTAGTGATTCTCAGGACATGGAAAGAAAAGAGAGCATATTCTCCAAAGAGGATGACTCATAATCTCCAGCAGTTCAGACACTGCCCCTGGGAGAAGTCCTCCCCAAACTCCAAATGAATCACTGCCACTGTTTACCAGTGGTGTAGATGGGAGTGTGGCATGTGCGGGGACAGGGAAGACACTTGACAGCCACTGTCCTACATGAAATAGGAGGTCTTACTCTGTGAGTCATGAGGATGTGCACAGTAACCACGTAATACTGACGAGCTCCGTCCAGACTCTTAAACATTACAAAATGAGTGTTGTGATAACAATGATTCAGTAAGTTTAAGTTTAAGGAGCTTCGTCCAGACTCTTAAACATTACAAAATGAGTGTTGTGATAACAATGATTCAGTAAGTTTAAGTTTAAGTATATATATATACTTTATATCATATATGTATTTTATCACATAGTAAGGAATGCTGAGGTGCTTCATCCATCCAATAAATTGAAAATAAAAATTTTACATTTCTACATTGGTCAGTACACAGAAATCTGAAGGTGGATCTTGAACTCAGAGTGATCAGTTTTCAAGAAAAACCACATAATCTGTCAGTCTGGCTAAAGCTATTCATTGGGAATTGGGGGAACGGGGGCAGGCTCTGATAAGGGACTAAACTTGTTAAAGGAAACATCCGGGGATCCTGCAACTGGCTTTCTGGGCAGAACCATTCTGGTGGTGGAGTCTGCTTGTCATCCTTGTTCTAATATACCTTTCACAGCCTCTTCAACAGGAAGTCCTACAAAGGCTGCAAAATCATGAGCTATTATGGAGGCGTAGGCCTGAGAGACCAGGGCGAAGGTCTCCTGGCTGCGTCTCTAGGTGCTTCCATGATGGCTGGACTGTCTCAGACCACTGGTGAGCACTGATGGTCGTACAGATCCCAGGGAAATCTCTCTGCCAGATTCTTTGTCCTACTGACCGAATTCCTTCCTCCAAGTTCAGAATGTGCAGATTTTATAGCAGGTGGTATTCTTTTCCAAAGATATCTTGCATTATTCATGTCATTATGGAGCAAATATAAAGCTAGAAGTTGACCACGCTGGGGGTGTAGCAATTCCTCCAGGAGCCTCGAGCTCCTGGTTCTGGCACTGATCCAGCAACTTTTTGAAACTGAAGGTACTTTCTGCCATCACCACCACTGGCATCTTCCCGGCCGGTCTCACCGCTGCACCTCAACGACGGCCACACTCCAGACTGTTCCTATATGTAAATGTTTTTATTATTTCCTTATATTTTCAATTCTTTTGTTTTATTTCAGGATGCATTCAAGGGACACACATCACCATTTTAGTTCCTCAGTACTTTAAAATTAAAAAATAGGATATTTTAAGGCTTTAAGCCTAATAACTCTCAATCTGAAGAGATTGTTTTCTCATAATTAGAATCTTGACCCTGGCAGACATGTTAAAGAAACATTTATCCCATAGGTAAAAAATAGTTTCATTCCAGGTCCTAACACCTCCATGCCAGAGGCTGCCTGGGCACACCTGGGGCATTTCTCCCAGGTGTGTCCAGGGGAAAAAAAGGAAAGAAAGAAGCCGGATCTCACAGTCTGAGGCCAAGAGGATGGTGCTGTGGGTGAGGGCGATGCGGTGGGACTGCCAGGTCTGCCTGTGCTCAAACTGTCATGCACCGGTCCAAGTATTTTAGGAATCCTGGGACTACAGAGTTAAGGAGGAAATTACACATATCTATCAGAGATTGCAATCTTTTGAGAAGGATCTTTTGAGGCACTCTGCAATAGCCTTTTAATAAAAACAGTATATTATCACCACCCTAAACTGTTTATAATTTATAGAGGCCAAAGACATCCTTGAAAATGAGAACCCTAGAATTCTGTGTTCTGGACAAATTAGACAAAATTTCTAGCAGCTTCTTTGTGGACAGTTAGGCATTTTTATATATGAAACCATGTCCTTTGCCCAGAAGTCACGTTTACCTCTCACTTTCAGCCAGTGTGTGGATATTTCTTCTTTTGCCCTGCCTGAGGTGCTAGTCCCGCCAGAGTACGGCAGGTGGGGCTGAGTGCTGAGCCTTCGCCTTGTCTCCTGTGGTTTGGAAGAGCACACAGGCGTTTGTAATTCTGTATGATGACATCTGTAGATGTTTGCTGTGGTTTTTATCATATTGGGTGAATTTCCTTATATCCATGCTAAGATTTTTATTATATACAAGTGTTAAACTTTGAAGAATTCTTATCTGAATCTATTGAGATGATCATTTGATTTTCTTTTTTGTGCTTGTCAACCTAATGAATTTCATTGATCGATTTCTGAATATCCAAACAATATCATGTCTGGGATAAAGGCCGCTTGGTCACAATATACAGTTATTTCATACAACTTGCTAATATGTTGTTCGTGATGTGGAATCTCTTGACCTATTTCTACAAATTATTGTAGTTCTGTCTTTCTTATTTCCAATCTTTTTTCTCTTGTTGCTTCAACTTGGGTATTTTTTCATTGATCTGTCCTCAAAAATACTGGTCTTCTCTTGTATTTTCTGGTTTTCTTTTAACCCCACTCAGTAGTGTTTTTCTGATCTGGAAATTCCATCTTTATATCTCCTTACCATGCATTTAAAAAACTTCTTTCATTTTTGAGCCTGTTGGTCTGGATTGATTTTGTCCTAATTGTGAGTCACATTTTGAAACTTCTTTGCAAGTATAGAAAATTTAGATTGGATTTCAAATACTTTGAACAATGTGCATTTGAAAGTATTTTTCTTAATGAGTATTGATGTTTAGTCTGGCAGGTGATTGATTTACTTGCTAATTACCTTGGGTCATTTTGTGTTAGCATTTACTCTAAGGCTAGTTTTGCCCTACTATTAAGATAAAACCTTTCTTTATTTTTTTCTAAATACAAATATTTAACCAAGTATATTCCTCTCTGGTGAGATTTGAATGTCTCCTTTTGAAACATTTTGGCTTAAAACTCTCCCATTCATTTCTACTAGGCTTTGGAGTTTCACTTTCCCATTGGTAGCTTTTGTTTAGCTACATAGACAAGACCCCTAGGCTGATTTTGAGAGACTGTTCTCTGCATAGCTTCCTCAGATACTCTGCCTGCCATACTCTGGAGGGACTAGCACCTCAGATGGGGAAAAAGAGAAAATATCAGCACACTGGCTGGAAAGAGAGAAGTAAACATGATAGGTATCTCCCCAGAATTCAACTCCATCTCCGTAGATCACGATAACCCCGTGCTCTGCTCAACCTCTCTCCTCTGGGAACTTGGGAGTGGTTCTAGGACAATCATTTGAATAACAGGGCACATATCATCTGTCTCTCTTCTCTCCAGGGTCACAGTACTTCACTCTAAAATATGCTGTTCCAATTAAACGGCTGCCAGGCAAGTTCAGTCCAGATCACTGCAGCTGACTGCCTGGCAACAGGTGCTTTTCCCTGAAAGATGACTGTTTCTTTTTAATATTGCAACTGTTAAACATGTGTCTCCAGGTGAAACCACTTTCATCAAATTGTCTTCCGCATTTCTGATCATCTCACTTGGTGACATTCTAGTGCTGTCATGGCCTCTTAGGTAGATTTGAAATTTATTCCAAATTGAGTTTATTTCTTGGACCCCATCACAGTAATAACAACCAGCTGGAAACTATTTGTTTAATCAAATATTGGAAGACGAGTACACGATCATCCCTCTCATCGCTTTGGTATACGTCCACGTGAAAACAAGATGAAACTTATCAACAGCCCAGTTCTGTTTTTCCTGACTGTGCGTTCACAGGCTTGTGGCCGGTTCTGTTTTTCCTGACTGTGCGTTCACAGGCTTGTGGCCCGGGGCACGGCCTCACCTCTCCCCCTCTCCCGGGTCTTCTCAGATGCAGATAGGATGACAGTGATAATAATATGCTTATTCTAAGGAACAAAGGAGTAAATGTTCATAAAGCCAATAGACTCATGCCTGGCAAAGTAAAATGAACAAATAAGTATCATTAAATACATTTTATAATACTTTTACTTTCTATAAATACTTTTCCATTGCCAATGTCTAAATTCAAAATTGTCCTATATTCTTATATAAATTTTACAGCCAGTCTGACACCAAACTTTGCACATGTTTTCAAAATTTGTTTCACACTGTAATAAAATAATTTTCATAAAATATAATTCTTTATTTATTATACATGGTGTTGCATGACCCGAGACTCAAATGAACAGCAGCTTTGCCTGGGTGTAAACTCGCTCCTGTAATTATTAAGTCAAGAAACAGACTACACGGGATGGAATGGCGTGTAGCAAAGACCTTTATTTAGGGGTTTGATTTTATACCTTTCTAGTCATGTACACACTTAATCTATTATCTGTTAGTTTCACCTTGAAAGGGAATATCCTGTTGCCACATCAACACAATCACTTTTGCAGTAAACATCTTCTTCTAGACACTGACTAATCTCTGGGCAGGTATCTAAATAAAGATCACAAAGAAGAAAGTAGGCACAGGGGCACAGAGTTAATGGAAGAGTATCTTCAAGTGTTCACTCAGTTTACTCAGTATGAAGTAACGACTGTGTCTTTTCCTCAGGGCAGAGCACCTCTGACAATATGTTGTTAACATACGTCAACCCTCTGGCCCGTATCTCTGAGGAAGGGCAGATGCCCTTTGATCTCAGGCTTCACGGGGCGCACAGCTTCAGAGAATTGGCTTGTGGAATTGTAACTCCAGGGAAGCCAACTCTGCATGTATCCCAGGGGGGTCCAGGTCTGTTAAGCCTCTGGAAGAAAAGCAAGCCATTTTAAACTCACACTGAGTTCAGTTTGTGTGCTTGATGTAGAATATGTTTATTTCTAAATATTATCCTACACATGGTATTTGGGGGGATGAGAGAGTGGCACCCTTAAAGTTCCAGCAGTGACAGGTTTGCTTCACTGGGACGTTTACTCACAGTCCTAGATGCAGGATTTCCCCCTCTCTCTTCTTCTCATGTCAAATCACTTGCAGTCCTTGAGCTACAACACGTTCTCTCATGCCTCTCAAACTTATTTTCTTTTTAACTCCTTCATCTACACAGTCACGGGGACCACTGACCTTTTAACTATTAGCTCAGCCATTCTCTTTGCCCTGTAGTTTTCCTTGAACACTTAATCCCAACACTAGTTTTGTCATGAGATGCAACATTATCTTTGCTCCTGAAGCACATTTTTATACAGCCCTTACCCCTGCATACTTATAATAAGTATTTTAGTTACCCTCTTTCCCCGAAAATAAGACAGTGTCTTATATTAAGTTTTGCTCCCAAAGATGTGCTAGGTCTTATTTTCAGGGGATGTCTTATCTTTCCTGTAAGTAGGTCTTATTTTCGAAGGATGTCTTATTTTTGGGGAAACAGGGTATTTGCTGCCCTTTCATAAAAAACAATGAGGGTCCTAATTTTTACTTATTTTTTTCAGTGTCTCTTATGTGCTTCCTGGGAATAGCACAAAGATTGGCCAAACCACAATTTAATTGAATGTCCACTGACATAATTTAAAAAATAGTAAAGGTAGAGTGTCCAGAAAATCTCTATCATTTATCATGGGATTAGTGATCCTTGCAGAGAGTTTATTAGAAAGGACCAGACTTCCCTTGGGAAAGAAAAATCTTCTAAATTCTGACATGAGAAGTACAAAACCTCACACATACAAATTAGTAAAGAAAGGGTTCTTTTTTTTTTTTTAATTAAATCATAGCTGTGTACATTAATGCAATCATGTGGTACAATGTGCTGGTTCCATATACAACCTGAAATATCCTCATCACACTGGTTAACATAGCCTTCCTGGCATTTTCTTAGTTATTGTGTTAAGACATTTATATTCTACATTTACTAAGTTTCACATATACCCTTGTAAGATGCACCATAGGTGTGGTCTCACCAATTACTCTCCCTCCACCCATCTTCCCCTCTCCACTCCCTTCCCTCTCCCCTTGGGTTATAATTGGATTATAGCTTTCATAAGAAAGCTATAATTGGTTTCATAGTAGGGCTGAGTACTTTGGATACTTTTTCTTCCATTCTTGAGATACTTTGCTAAGAAGAAAACTTTTTTTTAAGTTTTGATGTTCAGAAATAGTATGTTGATGAATATTGTATATTGTATACAAATATTGTATATTTGTACTGTTATTTTAATTTCCTTCAAGTATTTTATGACAAGAATACTTAAGACGTTAGTGACATGAAGTGCCAGGCTGTTGAAGATATACTAAGCAACCTATGAGAGTGGAAAGTCTTCACTCATAATTCTCTAATTAATCACTTCATGGTGAGGTCTGGAAAATTGCAGAGTATATCCAGGGAAAGGTGTTGACAAATAAATGAATGTATTATTTAGCTTTTAGTTGATGAGCCAGGAAAACATTCAATGGGAAAACCAATAGTTCTGTTTTCTAAATTGGGTACAAATTCAATCTATCACATCAATCTGTGAAGTGGTACTTGGATGAAATGTTATGCCTCCAGAAGAGGAAATGAAAATATTCACAAATGTTTCCTGTCACTGCTGTGACTCAGCTGTAATTACCACAAAACTCCTGATTGCTCTACCACTTGGTCCTCTGGAGGAAGATAAAATGTTCCTCTCTACTCATGAGAGGAAAATAAAACAAAACAAAATCCTCAGCCAGAGAGGTGGTTTCCAAAGTTTTCTGTAGGAACACGACACCCCCACCGTGCCCAGGCCTTCCAGCTCTCTGCCTGTCTCCTCCATGGCCAGAGCTCTCCCAAGGTGACTGTGCTGAACCTCGTCAGAAATCAAGCTCCGTGGGCAGCTCCAGTGGCTCAGTGAGTAGGGCGCTGGCCCCATATACCAAGGGTGGCAGTTTCAAACCCAGCCCTAGCCAAACTGGAACAAAAAATCATCTGGGCATTGTGGTGGGCACCTGTAGTCCCAGCTACTTGGGAGGCTGAGGCAACAGGATCGCTTAAGCCCAGAGTTGGAGGTTGCTGTGAGCTGCGATGCCACAGCACTCTACCAAGGGTGACAAAGTAAGACTCTGTCTCTACAAAAACAAACAAAAAAGCAATATATATCAAAAATCAAGCTCTGCTCTGCCTACTTCCAAGACAGTACAAACACAATGTATTCACCTCTTAATACAAGATTTCGTCATCAGAATTCAGTCTGTGTATGAAATTTCGGAACAAAGTTTGCTGTCCTTCATGGATCCCTCCCATCCATCCACCCACAAACATGACTACAAAATACAACGTATGAAACTGATAAATAACATGGGATTGGCATCAAAGCCATTTAATAAATTCACGTTACTACATATATATGTATTTTTATATATTATATGTAAATATTTTCTCAGTAAACACTCACTGCCATCTAGATGTGCTAGAGATTTGAAGAATAAACAACACAGAAGTACAGTAACACCTCTTCCCCTAAGGAAAGCGCCTGCTACAAGGCCAAGAACCCACCAGGTCTCACAGACAATGGCTGGCGTGGGACCCGGGGCCACAATCATCTCCAGGGAAGGGTGAACTTGAAAACACTCCCAGGAAGAAGTCATGTTTGAGTGAAGTGTTGGGGAGTGAACAGCATTTGCCAAGCTGGTGAAGGAGAAAAGGGCTTTCCGGGCAGAAGGAAAGTTTGTGTGTCCTGCTGGGAAGGAGTAAAAATGTGTCTTATGGAAGATACAGCTGAAACTTCTGCCCGCAGAGTATGCTGAGGCCAGAGTGTCAAGGCCAGGCTCCAGCAGGGTGGCCCTGTGAGTTCTTCTCCAGGTTACAGGAATGATGGAAGCTGCAGAGGAAGAAGCTGGCAGAAGGTGGCAGTGTGGCTGGGGTGACGCTGAGCCGAGGCGTTGGGTGCACTTGACAGGGAGGGGTGAGGGGTTGTGGGGTGAGATCATGTGTGTGATCAGTGGGCTCCAAGGCCAGACCAGATGAATGGAGTGAACTGAAGAGGATTCGTGGGCAAAAGTGAGAGCTGAGCTGGGATGTTTTGAGCTCCAAGAGCAAACCGATGCAAACAGTGGATAAGGCGAGAGAAATTGAACAGATTGGACATAAATTGAGTTAGAAAGACAAGCAACAAAGGAATGACTTGGTGGGAAAATGCCATAAAAATATTTTAACAGAAGGTTTTCTTCTTCTTTTTTTGAAACTAAAAAAGAAAGAAATGTGAATGTGAAAATATGTTACTATCATTAAACCACTCACAGGCTTGCCATGGTTGTAATGACCACCAGGGATCATGTCCCAGGCTATTAACAACCAGTATTGTCCACACACCCCTGCAAAACCCAGGCGGATGACAGCCCCCAGCTATTACCACCATTTTGAGGCAGTATTTGTGTGTAAATATTTACAGGTGATTTGGGGGAAAGCGTTAAAGTTTTGACCATGAGACAGACAAAAGATTTGCAGGGCTTTTTTATACTTTGTGTGTTTTATGATGCATGAGTTTTATTTTACATTACATCGATGTATGTGGGGAGAGAGGGTGGTTAAAACCATCTCTGACTGTGCTTATGAATCATGGTTTTCATCCAAAATATGGTCCTACATCATCCTCTCCATGTTAGATATAAAAGCCTCCCTTGAGCTGCTACCCAATGAAGTGAAGAGGGGCTCTGTCTACGTGCACCTTCTCAGAGAACCCTGCCATCCAGAAACTAGGGCGGGTCTGATACTTTCCCCCATCTCTAAGCTAACACAGTAGCCAGCCACACTTCCACAGATTCTGGCAAATGACATGATAATCCTAGATCAGACACAGAGGACGACATGACTCATAGCAAGGCAGGCAGCGTGAACTCCACGTCCACTGTGGATCCCTGCCCCAGTGCCCCGGGGAGGGGTCCAGTGCCTTGGATGCTGCTGATATACACACCAGGTTTGGGTGACAGCATAAGGAGCAGAGCTCAGGACACCTGGGTCTTACAGGGAGGGCTGCTCTAAAATATGCCAACCTCTGTTTCAGAGAGAGATGTTATCTTTCTTACCCTGCTAGTAAGGAAACAAATCTGCTTTCTGCCTGGGAGGGAGACACTCTCTCTTCCCAGGCTGTTTGCTTTATAAACATCATAGCAATCAATGTCTGTAACTAGATGCCAATGCCTTTCCCAGATTTGCCAAAACAGAGACATGTAGGTAGAATCTTCTTCCTAGAATTATCTTTAATTCTTCTCCTCAGTACAGATTTTAGGCTGAATTTTTTACCAAGAAATCGCTGAAAAAAGTTAGGAATATTACAGAGATATTTTATGATGAGTGCAACTTACACTGACCCAAAATGTGATGAGCTTGGAGTTAGAGATTTTCTCTACCCTGGTCTCAATAGGTCCTTTGAAGGTGAATTATGTAGTTTACACCAGAAGCAGGAGATCAATATTATTTCCACATTGACCTTTGTCTTGTTTATTGCAGATCTGTTCTGACACTGCTGAGTTTCCCACTGAGAGTGCCCAGGTCAAGTACTCCAAGAAAGCAGGGAAATTTAACTCAGACCACACGAGAAGATTTACATGCTGCACTCTGGGGAAGAGGCTGCCTCCCATGTTGGCCTACCATGATCCTGCTACAGCTTCCCAGAGATTTAAGGGTAAATGTAGTTATCTGTATATTTCTTCTGTGTTCACAGCTTGTGCCAGAGGGGGCAAACATTTCACAAGCCTGTCCTGGGACGACACCGGAGTTAAGTCACGACACGGTGTCCTGGCTGTTTTTCTTGTGTCTCCCTCCCCTCGAAATCCACATTAGCAGAGAACTGTGACCGGCCATGTCGCTTGTCCCTGCTCCTCTGTTCCTGACAAGCCACATCCTTCTCAGGAAAAGGTGACCATCTGCCAGGACCCTCTTCTCGTCTTCTTGTTCCAATCCCCGGTCTCCAGGACCACCTGCCTGAACACAAACACTCGTCTCTGCAGGGACAGCCGTGGATCCCACCTGGGCCTGCCTGTAGATTAAGTGGGGAGTTACTGTGCAGAGTCTGGCCCGCCCTCAACAGCTGATCTCTCATTCATTACTTGTTTCAGGGCTGAGCCTCAGAGGAGCTCCCTTGCCAAATATTCTCATGCCAGGAAGTTCTCCCAGAGTGAAGGAGCAATACTTAGGTAGAACTCAAACTTCAGTCCTAGCCAGAGAGGAAACCCTCGCATACATGTCATCATCATTCCCACCTTTGGCCATTCTCAGATTCCAAAACCTTTTTTCTCAGTTCCAACCAAATTTCTGGCTATTCACATGTGATGATTTAATCTGTTTTTGTTGTTATTGTTGGTGTCCTCTATGGTTTATAAAAGAAGTAATTTCTGACAGTAGCTAAATGGTGTCAGTTAGACAAAGCCATGATTAAAAGCCCCTCAGTGGATCATTCTGAAGTAGCAGAGAGCAGACCGAGGGCAGCACTTCACCCACGCCCTCGTGGTGAGCTCTTTGCCCTCATGGTGAGCACTTAGCCCTCGTGGTGAGCTCTTCGCCCTCCGGGTGAGCACTTAGCCCTCGGGGTGAGCGTTCCACCAGGGCTGAGCTCCACTTCCTGATCAAGAAAGAGCCTCAGGGTTTTTTTCTATACCTATACATGTGTTTATTTGGTTTCCACTTTTTGCCTTCACAAAATTAAAAAGGCTTAAAATTTAATAATAATAACAATGTTTAAGATAAGGACTAGAAACAAAAAACTCGTAAAGAATGAACAAAGATAAATACATTCAGAAATCA
>CAUYPK010082676.1:0-25346 GCA_963574355.1 Loris lydekkerianus
TAAGTGTTCTCCATATATCTTTCCAAAAGGAATGTATTAATTTACATTCCCACCAGCAGTGTAAAAGTGTTCCCTTTTCTCCACATCCACGCCAACATCTCTGGTCTTGCTATTTTGAGACATGGGCTAGTCTCACTGGAGTTAGATGATATCTCAAAGTAGTTTTGATTTGCATTTCTCTGATGATTAAAGATGATGAGCATTTTTTCATATGTCTGCAGGCCGCGCGCCTCTCTTCTTCGGAGAAATTTCTCTTCATATCCCATGCCCAGTCTGTGATGGGATCCCTTGTTCTTATCTTGCTAATGCGTTTGAGTTATCTGTGGATTCTGGTTATTAAACCTTTGTCAGACATATAACCTGCAAATATCTTCTCCCATTCTATGGGCTGTTTGCTTGCTTTACTTACTGTGTTCTTGGCTATGCAGAAACTTTTTAGTTTGATCAAGTATTTTTCATTAAGATTATTCCTAGGTAATTTATCCTTTTATTGTAAAATAAACATTGCATCATTAAATTTTCTAATGCCTTCTTGTTGATATGGGAGAAAGCTATTAATATTTAAATATTTATTTTATATCCAGCCACTTAAGTATATAGGCATACCTTGGAGATATTGTGGGTTTGGCTCTAGACCACCACTATAAAGTGAATATTGCAATAAAGCCAACTCGTGAACTTTTTTGCTTCTGAGTGCATATGAAGGTTATGTTTACATTATAATAGAATGTATTAAGCATGCAATAGTATCATGTCTAAAAAAGCAATGTGTATACCTTAATTTACAAATAGTTTATTGATTAAAATGTGATGACAGTCATCTGAGCCTTCAGTGAGTCATAATCGTTTTGCTGGTGGAAGGTCTTACCTTGATGTTGATGTCTGCAGACTGATCAGAGTGATAGTTGTGCTGAAGGTTGGGGTGGCTGTGTCAATTTCTTAAAACATCAATGAAGTTTGCTATATTGACTCTTTTATGAAAGAGTTTATAGAAATAGTATGTGATGCTGTTTGAAAGCATTTTATCCATAGTATAACTTCTTTCAAAATTGGAACCAATCTTTCCAAAATCTGCTGCTGCTTTATAACTATGTTAATGGAATAGTCTAAACCCTTTACAGTCATTTCAACGGTGTTCACAGCATCTTCACCAGAAGATTTCATGTCAAGAAACCACTTTCTTTGCTTGTCTATAAAAAGCAACCCCTCATCCCTTCAAGTTTAATCATGAGATTATAGCAATTCAGCTACATCTTCAGGCTCCACTTCTAATTCTAGCTCTCTCTTGCTATTTCCAGCATAACCACAGTGATTTCCTCCTAAAGTCTTGAAGCCCTCCAAGTCATTCATGAGAGTTGGAAGCAACTTCTCCCAAACTCTTACTGTTGAAATCTGACCTCTTCCCATAAATATTCTTAATGAAATCTAGAGTGGTGAATCCTTTCCAGAAGGTTTCAACTTAGTCTGCCCAGATCCATCAAACACTATCTATATACCTTATAAAATTTATTTCTTAAATCATAAGACTTAAAAGTTGAAGATTACTCTTTGATGCATGGGTTATAGATGCACCAAAGGTATGAAAACCACATCAGTTTCCCTGCACATCTCCATAAGAGCTCTTGGGTAGTAATGACCAGGTACATTTTCAGTAAGCAATATATTTTAGAAGGAATCTTTTTTTTCCTTTTTTCTGAGCAGTAGATCTCAACAGTAGTATTAAAATATTCAGTAAATCATACTGTACACAGATGTGCTGTCATCTAAACTTTGCCGTTCCATTTATAGAGCACAGGCAGAATAGATTTAGCATAATTCTTAAGGGCCCTAGGATTTTGGGAATAGTCAATGAAAATTGGCTTCAACTAGAAGTCACCACCTGCATCAGTGCCTAATGCAATTGTCAGCTTATCCTTTAAAGATTTGAAGCCAGGCACTGACTTCTGTCCAGCTATGGAAGTCCTAGACTGGCATGTTCTTTCTAATACTGTTCCTTCTACATTAAAAATATGTTGTGTAGTGTAGCTACCTTTATCTATGTTCTTGGCTAGGTCTCTGGAAAACTTACTACAGCTTCTAAAGGAGCACTTGCTACTTCATCTTGCCCCTTTACGTTATGGAAATGGTTTCTTTCCTTAAACCTTGTGAACCTGCCTCTGCTAGCTTCAAACTTTTCTTCTGCAGCTTACTTGGCTCTTTCAGCATTCATAGAATTGAAATGAGTTAGGGCCGTGCTCTGTATTAGGTTTTGGCTTAAGGAAATGTTGTAGTTGGTTGATCTTCTATGCAGACCACTAAAACCTTCTCCATATCAGCAAGAAGGCTCTACTTTCTTACCATTTGTGTGTGAGCTGCACTTTTAATTTCCTTTAAGAACTTTTCCTTTGCAATCACAACTTGGCTAGCTGTTTTGGCTCAAAGGCCAAGCTTATGGCCTAGATCTTAGGACATGCCTGCCTTACTAAGCCTAATCATCCCTAGCTTTTGATTTATACTAAAGAGACATGCAACTCCACTTTTTACTTGTACTCAGGGGCCACTCTTGGGCTAACTGATTTAATTTCAATATCGCTGTATCTTAGAAAATAGGGATGAAAAAATAACACTTTGTAAACCCATATTTATCCCCTGAACATCAACCAGACCTTGTCTTCTATTACTCTTAAAAAAATAAGAAATAAAGCCACAGATACAAACTTGCCAAAAATAATAGTTAATTCTTTGGTTTTGAGTATTTAAGAGCTCGGATCCTGAATATAAAGAGGACTTTGAAAGTTAATTTTAGCAACATGTGATTTTTTTCTCAATTGAAAACTCCTATGTGGTTGGGCAGTGCCTGTGGCTCAAGGAGTAGGGCGCTGGCCCCATATACCAGAGGTAGTGGGTTCAAACCCAGCCCTGGCCAAAAACCGCAAAAAAATAAAAAATTAATAAAAAATAAAACTCCTATATGTACATCTATAAGTATAGAGCATACGTATTTCCAGAGTCTCTTTTCCCTGATTACTTCACATAGCAGTTATTTCAAACCTTCAACGACTTTCTTTATGGCTCCAAATCAATCCATACATCTCCTTCATATACTTAACATAAATATAAAGTTATTTTCCTTATTTTTTTTATGGAAAATGAAAGGATTAACTTTATAACTATCAAATCACCATATTTTCTTTGCAAATTTCCTCTAACATTTATTTTTAAAAAAATATGTCCTGCTTTAGATTTGAAAATAAATTATATTTCTTCTTGTTGGTTTATTGTTTGAGTGTTTACATTTCACTCAATTATCTGTTATTCATTTTGGGATATAATTTTTGTTAAATATTCTAACTGATTTTTTTCAAATATAAAACTATTTTTTCCAATAATATTTATTTATTCTAGACTCATTGACTTGTGGTATTTCCAATATAGCATTTAAATTTCAAAATACACTTGTCTGACTTGACTAACAATTCCATGTTATTTATTCTTCTCCTATGCTACATTAATTATTGTTGCATTCTAATTCCCCATACATTTTTATAATGCTCATTTACTTATCCTTGTAGATTTAAAGATGAATTTTTAATAGCTTTGCCAAATTCACCCCCTTTCCCCAAATCTTATTAGAATTTTGATTAGAATTTGTGGAAGGTGCAGTGGCTCACAACTGTAATCCTAGCACTCTGGGAGTCTGAGGTGGGTGGATTGCTTAGCTCAGGAGTTCAAGACCAGCCCCAGCAAGAGGGAGACCCTGTCTCTACTTAAAGAATGGAAAAACTAGCCAGGTGTTGTGGCGGGTACCTGTAGTTGCAACTGCCTAGGAGGCTGAGGCAAGAGGATTGCTTAAGTGGAAGAGTTTGAGGTTGCTGTGAGCTATGATGCCATGGCACTCTACCCAGAGCAACAGAGAGTATATCTCAAAACAAAAGGAAAAAAAAAGTGGCAAGTGGCCAAGAATCTTAT
This sequence comes from Loris lydekkerianus, assembly GCA_963574355.1. NCBI lineage: Eukaryota > Metazoa > Chordata > Mammalia > Primates > Lorisidae > Loris > Loris lydekkerianus. The sequence continues at coordinate 3,949 of CAUYPK010082676.1, forward strand.
TCCCTGTGGCATGTCAGTAAGAAGACATAGTATCTCACTTTCTTTCCTTACCACTGCTCTCATGACTGTGGAAGTGTAAGTCAAAATACAGTCTCTGTTCTCTGGGTTTCTGAGTGATGACAATGTATATAGCCTCCCTGTTGATCTGCACTGGATGGATAGTTAGTCCCCCAGCATAATGTAGCCTATCCATAAATACAGAGCTATGTTAAGAATATAATCTAATTTGAAAGATCTAAGGCTATCTGTGATATAACAACTAGAGGATGAATTACCATCAAACAAAACAGAGCAGAAATTACTGTATCATTAAATTTATTCCAGTTGACTTTCTTGGCCAGTCCCATATCAATACTCTTTGTCTACCCTATGCTCTTCCACAAAATTAGACTTTAAGTCCTTCTCCAAATAGGGTTCCCAAGGGTTGGGAATGAGCTATAGCTCCTTAGATGCTGTATTGGTCTCTGTCTTTTAAAGAGATTAATGAGGAAACCTTTCATTTTAAGAATTTAGCTCTTCTGCCTTTCCTCTTGACCTGCAACCCTCAGCCATTCGAGATTCGTGTCACTAAAAAGAAGTTCCTGCAAAGACGCTTCTCAGAAAGACCTGTGGTTCACGGTTGACCCAACGTCTTTGTGTGTGTGTGTGTGTGTGTGTGTATGTTTCTGTACTGAATAACACAGGCAATTGTAGCACAATGGCAAGTATTTGTGTACCTGAACATATCTAAACATAGACAAGGTACAGTAAAAACGTAGTACAAAACTTACCATAAATGGAGCTTGCAGATCTGGCAGTTACACTGTACATTTAGGATACACTGTATTTATAAAAATTATTTTCCTTTCTTCAATAATAAATTAATATTAGTTTACCATAACTTTTTTATTTTAAGGCACTTTAATTTTTTTAACTCTTTAATTATTTCGTACTAACACTCAGCTTAAAATGCAAACACATATATAGCTGTTCAAAAATATTTTCTTTCTTTACATCCTATTCTATAAGAACTTTTTCTATTTTTAAAGTTTGCTCTTTTACTTTTTAAACATTTTTGTTAAAAAGTAAGATGCAGACTCAATTAGTCTCAGCCTGCACAGGGCTGGGATCATCTATATTGCTGTCTTGTCCCACAGGAAGGTCTTCGGGGGCAGTGACACACACGCAACCACTGTCTCCTATGATGACAACGCCTTCTTCTGGAAACCTCCTGAAGAACCTGCCTGGGGCTGTTTTATAGTCTTTTTTTTTTTTTAGAGACAGAGTCTCACTTTATTGCCTTCGGTAGAGTGCCATGGCATCACAGCTCACTGCCACATCTAACTCCCGACTCCTAGGCTTAGGCAATTCTTTTGCCTCATCTTCCTGAGTAGCTGGGACTACAGGCACCTGCCACAGTGCCCAGCTAATTTTTTTTTTTTTTTTGCAATTTGGCCGAGGCCATGTTTGAACCTGCTGCCCTTGGTATATGGGGCTGGCGCCCTACACACTGAGCCACAGGCACCGCCCAACAGCCCATTTTTTTTATAAGTAAAAGTAGCACACTCTAAAATAATGATTGAAAAAGTGAATACTTAAATCAGTAACGGTTGTTTATTGCCATTATCAAGTGTTAAGCATGGACAATTGTATGTACTATACCGTGATAGGACTTTTATATGCAGCTCGGTGGGCTTGTTCACACCAGAGTCAACACAAACACATTGTGTTGTGAAGTCACTAAAGCTACAATGTCACCAGATAATAGGAAATTTTCAGCTCCATAATAATCTTATGGGACCACCATCATAAATATAGCCCATTGTTGACCAAAATATCATTGTGCGGCACATGACTGTAGTTTATAGTACTGAATTAGGTGAATATGAAAATGTCATTTAATCAATAACATATTGTATTTTTTCAAAACAAAAAATAAATTGACCAGGCTGTATTAGAATGATATAGTATTTAGTATGGTAGGTAAAAATAGCCCATTGTTGACCAAAATATCATTATGCAGCACATGACTATAGTTTATAGTACCGAATTAGGTGAATACAAAAAGGTCATTTAATCAATAACATATTATTTCAAAATAAAAAATAAATTGACCAGGCTGTGTTAGAATGATATAGTATTTAGTATGGTAGGTAAAAAAATTAAGTAATTTTATTAATGACTATGGCAACATATTGGGCATTTCTCCTTTATATTTATAATCTAAGGTCTCTAACTTACATAATTACATAATCCTATGATTGTCTGAGACTTTCCTAATGAATTGTGAAACTAAATGTGAAGTCACCTGAATCCACTCACTTGTATTAAGCAGCAGCAAGACTTTCATACAGAGGAACTCCTCCTGGCTCACTTGCAGCTTGACGAACTCCTGTGGGATCTGCCACATGGTAAGGCACAACGAATAGAATGATGATTCTTTCATCCGCTGTCTTGGACCACACACAACACACAAAAGAAAGAGCAACAGGAAAGAAAACCATGGTGTCTCAGCCAGTCTACGTCATTTATCAGGGGACATGATTTTGCTGACTACCTGGCGTATCATTGACTCTGATTATGACTTTTAATAAATAGATTTAATGTTTGGAATTTTTAACATCTTCTAAGAGCTTTTACATAACACTGAATGTTTGAGGTTAAGAAATTTTAACATTAGAAAATTACGTTAAATACACATATTAAGCTTAATATTATTTCTAACTTTTAAAGGCCTAAACCAAGAAAGGAGAGCAGAGTTGTCTGTGTAGAAAATGTGGAGATGATGGATGCTCTGACATGCTTTATTTAGTTATTAATTTTGGGGGGTAAAAACATATACATATGGGAGAATTGATTCAGTTCACAGAAACTTACTTTTCTGGAAAAATATATGGTAATACAGAAAAGAGCAAAAAAGAATGCTACCATAGCACGCATTAAATAATTGACAAGGTTCAACACAAATGCTGAAGGCGTAGGAAGTTTATTTAAGGTATTTTCTCAACCATGTGTTGTTTTGTGATGTTCATTTTAGCCAAACAAAGCTAACAAGAATAGTGAAACTACATTCTGACTCAGAAGAGATAAGATTATTTCTTATATAAAGAATATATAATTCATCTTATCTCTTCTGATAAGAATTAATATAATTCTTATCAGAAGAGATAAGATGAATTCTTATATAAAATTCTTCTGAGTTTTCTGAACTATAAAAGGAAAGATGCTGATTCCTTACCTATTTCAAAGGATTGTTGGATAAAATTTAATGAAACGTGAAAATTATCTGTAAGCTGTAAAAACTTACATGTGTGCACGTATTATTTTACGTGAACAGTATAAATAATACCATAAAAATATTTTTATTCAGTGGAAGTTTACTTGTGGAAAATTAGATGCCACTATTTAAATACAATAAAGCAAATTGACATTTTATTTATATTTATTTATTTATTTATTTATTTGCAGTTTTTGGCCAGGGCTGGGTTTGAACCTGCCACCTCTGGCATATGGGGCCAACGCCTTACCCCTGCGAGCCACAGGCGCCACCTGCAAATTGACATTTTCATCTTTCAATTTTTAAAATAAATTATCAGTCTAATATATCTTGTAGGAAGAAAGATATTTTTGCTTTTTGAAGGTAAATCAATACTTTCAAGCAAAAACATTTCTCATTTATTTCATTATTGCCAGTAGTACCAAGGTATGAAATTGAAATCTGATAAGCATTTAATTTTAATCTTTCCACATTTTTCTTGATACATTTTTGAAGTTTATAAAATTGTGTTTGTGACAACTACTATTTTGAAATAAGAGGCTCTAAATATCAAATTACTGATAACACAGTTTCATTAATTAATAAACATAGTCATTCATTCATTAAGCTATTTAAATCTAATAAAGTAAATTGACATACTTATTTGGTCACAACACGCTGTATTTTAAGGTAATTCTGACAAGCCATTCGGGAGAATTTTATTATTTAGGATGCTCAGTGTGTGATCATCTGTTGAAATGTAAATTTCAAAGCTATCCTACACATATACCTATGGTAAAAACAAGAACAGCAAAAGTTACTACTTACTCATTCAGTATTAGATCAGGTGCAAAATACAACATCTGCCCACTGGCGTTCTTGTAGGACCTCCACCCCAGCCCAAACACCATCAGGCTCATCCAAGAGTACTGGATGAGAGTTATCTGGTCGTCAATGTGTAAGTTTCGGAAACCTGCGAAACAAATTTAAAAGGAAGAAGATCACAAAACGTATATTAAACATATTCAAAGTACAGAGAAATGTCAAAGTAGATACGCGTAGGGTGATATGATATTTCTATTTCTATATATTTTACACTAAAATCAGGAAATACTAATAAATATTACAGTCTGGAAAATGAAAAAAGGCCACTGTCATTTTAAACGAGCTGCTGTGATTTAGCCTGAGAATTTGCTAATCGAATCCATCATCCATCACTCGTTCGTGCAACACTCATTTATAAATAAGGAGAACCATTTGTGTGCAAAGCACGGGGTTAAAATGCAGGGGTTCTGAAGATGAAGACAACTCACTCTTAGCCTCACACAAAGCTCACAACTCAACAGGAGAGACAAGCCTGTGAGTGTTGTGGCAGAGAAGCTTAAAGGGAGTGCACCAGGGAAGTGGGAGGGGGACACAACAGCAGAAATGCTTTAGAAGAGGGACGCTGCCCGGGAGGATGGAATCAGTTAGCTGAATCTCAGTTCTTTGGGGTTTAAACACACACTGGGTTTAACCACTGCTTTCAGCTATCTAATTTTCCCTTAACAACCCTTGATCATGTCTTAGGTAGATCTCAGAGTTTTCAGGTCACTTTTGTTCTTTAAACCTTAATCCAGTCTTGTTTTAAATGTCCACGTGGCCTCAGAGGTTTGGGGAGTGGGAGTGTGTGTGTGTGTGTGTGTGTGTGTGTGTGTGTGTGTGTGTGAATACTGTGGCCCTTCGTGCTCTGTCAGGCCACATTCTGGGACTGGCAGATGGAAGATGGCAGGGAAAGGGCCAGTGAATCTTGACTTAGACATCACAAACCTACTCCCTTTCTTACTACTTTTCGGGGAAAGAGCACCAGCTCAGCGCTGAAGAACTTCCACGAGGGAGAGAGAGGCAAAGATGTGTTTGAAGTCAGGAGTCAGACAATGAAAGTCTGGCAATAAGGTCCAACGGCAGTGCCGTGGCCTTCTAGCTGTGTTGTAGATGCATGCCCGGTGTCTATGAAGAGGGAGGATTCCAGAGAATAAATTTGGAATTAGGGAGAAGAATGGGGAGTTACTGCAAAAGGCCAGGTGCAAGATAAAAGCCCGAAGCGGTGGACGGAGAAGGGGATGCAGCTGAGCCTCATCAGCTGGCTGCATGTGGGTGGGAAGAGGAAGGAGTCAAGTGCGCTTTTCAGCATGTTTGCCTGAGCAGTAGAAGCTGAGGTGAAGGAGAAACAGGGCAAGGAAAAAGCAGTAAGTTTTGTACATGATTTGGGAGCTCCAGGAATACAGAAGCAGTGGGCCATCTGGCTTAGAAGTACGGGAGATTCCTGGGATATAAACATACGTGGAAGTTACTTGTTTCTGAGTGAAGTTGAAACAATGAAAGCAGATGGAACCTTCTATGAGAGGCACAGAGAAAAATGGTGTTTTTGTGGGAACATGAATCCTTTTTTATAACTTTTAAAAAATATCTGTTTTCACCAGAAATCTACTGAACTCTACTTACAAATAATTTATTTCCAAAGTAAAACCAAAGCAACACCTAATTCATGAGGCGTCAAGGGATTTGTTTTCTGGCCACATTGATCATCTCAAGGGAGCAGGAGACAGGGACGCCGCTCCCTCCATTCACAGACAGTCCCGCTGCGTGTGGATAGTAAACAGAATGTTGTGCTTGCCTTAGAACCTACAACCTCACAGGGCTGGACACAGCTCTAGTGTCTAACCATGCTGAGCGATGCCACCATGAACACTTACCTGTTTTTTTCTTCTTTGGAGAAGGGTGTTCTTAGAGTCCCACCTGCCTTCCCCATTTGTTCATTTTGTGAGAGCAACAACCCCGCCTCCCCAGGTCCCTGCCTCCTCAGGTCTCCACTAAGGAAACCTTTCCTTCTCTGGGCATGAGGCCAAGGTTTGGGTTCTGGAACACACAGTACCAGGGATTTGAATCAGAAAATAGTAAAGCAAAGACTAAGGAATGGTTATTCATTCTGGATGGAGGTGGTGCCCAGTGATAATGGATCCCAGGGTGGACTTGGGATGTTTGTTTGTTTACTGGCCCTTCAGAGATGCCTTAGTTTCTGCCCATTTTCTAAGCTCATCCTGCAGTTTTGTTCAGTGAATCACTAGAGTCCTTCCAGCAAATTCTTCTTTTTCTTTTGTTTTTGATAGCCAGAGGATTTTATTGCTTGTTTTTATAATTAACATAGTTGTCTTTTATTGCTTACATCCAAGCATCCTAATTTACTCAGGTAAAGAATAACTCTGTAGATAACCAGCAAAATAATTTTTGGTATGCAATTTTCATAATTTAAAAAAATTTTCATAGGACTTAAATGCAGCTTCAATAATGTCTACACGAACTCTTTAAACAAATTATGACTCCTCACACAATAAATCTAATATATAACTGCTTCTTGTAAACTGAATGTTTCATTGGCTTTGTGAAAATAAGTGAATAATTCTTTGATGAAATTTAGAATCATTTGATAAAAGAGCAATTAATTTTCTTGACTTTTGAAAAGTAGGACTTTGACAGTACATAAAAAACCTTCCAATTGCTGATCTTTCTTAATATATTAGAAGGAGTTTGAGAGAAAAAGTCCAAGTTCCAGGCCTGAATTTACCATTTAGGGAAAATCATTTAATATCACTAAATCTAAATTTCTTCATAGGTAAAATCACAAAGGCAGTTGTAACTAATTCAATGAGTTTCTAGAAGACTCAAATAGACAAGTATACTCATGACAGAGCACTTTGCTAGTGTTTATTGTTAGTCTTCCACTGGATCCTCTAACAGAATTGCTCCCTGGAGTAATAGCTAGATGAAAGCTACACCTCAGTCTGATGGGAAGTTTCTAACATTAAAACAAATGAGAGCAAATACAGATGTCAGGAAGCATTTTTTTATATCATTGAAATTACATGATATAACTAAAACATAAATGTTACTAATGGCAATAAAATTCAAAAGACAGGTTAAGTGTTTATCCTAGAATATATATTTTCCAGAATATATATTTCATACATGTTATTATCTTGAACAAATTATTTCATGTACTACGAATGACAGGCTCATAGAAAACTAGGTTTTATTAATCAAATGTATTGAACATTAACAGGTGGTTCATTATAATCTCCAGGAATATATTTATTACTTTCTATATCTTTCTTGGTTACTTTTATAATGTTCTAAAGAAAGTATTTCAGAATGCTTAAACATTTGACTTACCCAGGCTATATTTTTTCACTTTCAGTTCTTACCACATTTAGATTTACATTTTCACTTTATCTTACTCTAATATTTTGTTTCTGTCCTTTGCTTTTGTCTTTGTTTTTGCATTCCAAGGTTATTAATGACTAGAAACAAAGGCTCATTTGTATCATTATTACAATATAAATACAACACAGTGAATGAAAATTCATCAAGTTACCAATATTTATAGCAGAAGGTGTATTTGCATTTAACAGAATGGACCAGAACTCAGACAAATAACTTTTATTTACTGTACCTTTTACAGGGCTAATCTCTGATAAATGTACAATGTTAAATTGCCTTGAACATGCCTGGTAAAGAAGTGCAATTTTTTCTCTATTAACTGTAGTATCATTCATTACTTTACACTGAAACAAAGCCGGGAACACTGAGCTCAAATTCCCAATGATGATAATGATCAGGTAAACTCAGGACATTGGAGATGATGATCAAAATGAAACCCTTCACATAGAGAAGTGATGGATGGTCACTAATTGTGTTTAACAAGTGTTAAAAGAAAACACACACTTTCCTTTTAAGTGACTTGACCTGATAGTGCCTGACAAAAGCCCTGTTACAAGGCGTCCAATTCCTAATGATTAAAAAAAACTAAAAGAAAGTACACAGTAAAGGCCTGTATGGCCTACTCAGTCCTCAGCTCTTACTTCCAGAGTCCTGGTAAAATACAGAAGTTGTGATTCCATAAAAAATATGTAATAAAAACAGTGAATCCACAACAATGGCAGAGTTAAATATTGTAGCATCTTCTGACACAAAATATAAACTTTCTTTTTTTTTTTATTAAATCATAGCTGTGTACATTGATATGATCATGGGGCATCATACACTAGTTTCACAGACTGGTTGACACGTTTATATCACATGGGTTAACATAGCCTTCCTGGCAATTTCACAGTTATTGTGTTAAGACATTCATTCAGAAGCAGGAGCACCGAGGTCCTCAAAGAGGCTTCAACAGTGAGTGTGATGCTAACATGTTTGAAGACTTAGAGTCAATAAGAACTTAATGTTCAACCATTTAAAGCTGTACAGTTCCTTTTTTGTAATTTAATCCATAAATATTCCTTAAGCAACCATTTGGGAAGAGCACTATGCTTACAGCTAAGCGTAAGAGTTAGAAAGATGCTGTTTCTGCCTTTAACACTTACAGTCTGACGAGACAGAAAAGTAGAACATAATTATAACGCAGGGTGACAGAGCCGTGGTCGGCCAAGGCAAGGGAGCCAGGGAGAGGCAAGTATTTCTCAGCCCGTCTAAGAAGGCTCAGAGAGACCTTCCCAGGAAAAGGGACAAGTGGTCTTCAGATCTTCCCTGAAGACTAAGTCAGGGGTAAGCTTTGGCAATATGTGGGAGAAGAGAAGAGCCCCCAGGTAGGGAAAACAATATATGAAAAAAAAAAAAAAGACAAGAAATTGAGCAGAGAGCATTTTGGGAACTGAACCTTAGAGTTGCTTGAAAAGGAATTATGGGAGATAACATTGCAAACCCAGGAGTCAGATCACAGAGAGGCCTTGGATAACAAAGCTTAGGGGTTTGGAATTCATGCTGAAGAAAAAGGGGAAAAATAGATTATTTTAGAATGATGATTTTGGGAGCAGAATAGAGGCTATAGGAAACTGGCGGTAATAGAATTAGGAGGCCACAACACACATGTGAGGGCTAAACTAAGTCAGGACAGTAGCAACAGAAGCAGCGTGTATGATGAATACTGATATTTAACAGGTGGAGCTGGCATAATCTGACAGCTAATTGGACAAGGTGTGAAAGAGAATCTGAGCCAAGGATGGTACTAAAGATTCTAGGTCAGGTTTTGGGTTTATGGAGTGAAGGTCATGTTGACTTGGAAGTCCAGCCTTGTGGGATGTGTAACGAGCAGTGGAAGGGTATTGTCCCACAGTTCAGGAGAGGGTCTGGGCAGACACCGCGTTTTGAGAGTCCTAGAAGTACAGGGGCATTAAAGATAAGACAATGAATGTGCTCCTCAGCACAAGGAAGGAATAGAAACCAAGACTTGCCAAAATGATGACGTGATGGAAGAGCAAATCCATAAACGAGTCAGAAAATGTGTAGGTTGAGAGAAACGTGTTTACCTAGAAGGGACGTGACAAATGCCAAAGCAAGTGTTTCATCATGAAATGATCACTCTGCCAAAAGTCCCAGAGACAATGTGAAACATGTTAAAAGCTGAAAATATTCACGTGATTTGACAACTCAAAAATTTTGTTGACATTAGAAAGGTATTTCAGTGGAAAAAGTGAATTTTTCAGGGTATTCCTTAGAAAAATAGTTTTAGAAAATATTTACATAAAAGCATTATTAAGGCCCATCTTTACTCCTACTAGGCTATTTTCATCAGGTTTTTTTTTTTTTTTTTTGGGGGGGGGTAGTAATTTGATTCAGTCTTTTGATTTGTGAAGAAAAAAATCCTTTGTCACAGATACAATAAGTGTGACTGACTCAAAAGACATCTTGGCAGGCTGCAAAGCCAGGAAATTGGGGAAAGTTCTATCCAATCTTCTGATACTAATATTTGCATGTAGTTAGCTAACTGAAATCAAGAAGTAAGGCAAGGACTCAAAACTGCACTGCTGAACAGTGTCAAGGTACTGACCTGGATGGCTTTCTCACCATGTTAATTATCAAGGTAAAATTTATTATTAAAGTAATTTAATAATTACTTTATTATTATTATAATTATCAAGGTAATTATCAAGGTAAAATTTTTTATTAAAAAAAAAAGTTTCCCTCTGACATGTCTGTAACTTCAATTCTGCTCCCATGTGCTGACATACAGGGTGGAAACTATTTAAAGGTGAAACTGAATTGGGAATCAGCACTTATTAATTAAATAATCAGTACTTATCAATGAAATTTCTGAAATGTACCTTGACTTTTAAGACCTTCCTTGATCAGCTCATAACTCACACTTCTATATTTACTCTTTGCGATATAAATATGTCAGTGGTTTCCTACCATTTGGGTGATGAACCCTGCCATGGCCAGCACTTACTGCGTGTGTCTGAGGAACCACACGCATAAACATGCTTTCTCAACAGCAGCTTTAGTCCTGTGCTGTGAACTGTGTTCACGTTACTAAATGACTCTCCCACTTAAAAAGACTGGGAACCATTGCCCCACGCTGGTATCACCAACAGACTTGGTGCATTTCAGCCACAATCTTCCTTCCATCTGGAATGTTTTCGTTCCTTATTATGCTTTATCAAACTCTTGCTTCTCATTCAAGGTTCAGTTTAACTGATGCCTTTTCTCTAATGCCTTCCCTAGACCCGTAAGCCAAAAGCATTCTTCTGTCCCCACTTTCTTCGTACCTGTATTTTATGTCACTTTCACAAAACACCACAGTTGTTTGGATTCTTCTCTCTCCCATTGGGTTGAAAATTCCTTCATAGAGGGAATAGGTCTTGTTCATTTAAAAAAAATTTCAAATGAGTGTTGCTCTATGATTAAAATAAGAAAACACTACCTCTGAAGCTAGAGACAAAAGTCAGTGTAAAATCATTCACGTACAGATGCTAAATGTCATAGGCAGGACATCTGAAGAGATGGTTTGTAAATGTGCTATCACGAGGCTAGTGCATCTTACAAGTCTCTATTGAGGACAATGATATATCTGCAGTATTACTAGGGAGATATAAGATAAGCTGCAATTATTGTAATACGTCCAAGATAATGGAAGAGAAGAGAAAAATAAGAAATGAGGAAGTCCCAGGGAGGCAACAAGAATCCTCTGGGCACCTTCAGATACATGCCCAGGGCTGTCACCTTTGCTGTGATGATCATTCCGCATCTGGTCTTTGAAGGACATCCCCAAATACTGTTTTCTATTTTGAAAGAATTACCTGATCTATCAACATAAACATGTAACATATATATCATTTAGCACTACAAATGAGTAAACGGACATTCTGGCTGTTAGTAAGACTCATTTAACAGAAGTCCATCTTCCACAGACTTATTCATCTTGTTACACATGAGGGAAAGAATAATATAACTTCTTTTACATGCAAACTGATGACCATATGCTAGGATGTGCCGCGCTAAAGTGGATTAATACCACGAGCATGGGCACAGCCTTGTGGCTCCCCTTTCTTTCTATACCCACTGTTAAATTGTTAGGTTTTACAGACGGCAGGTATGGAATAGATATTTATTGAGAAAATCAATGAATAAAAAAATGGTAACTTTCTTTCAGGTCAACTGAAATCAGTCGTAGTTAGCTCATGATGTTAGATGACTGTGCAAGCCAGTGGCCCCCTGAGTCCTTCCTCAGAAGTGAATGTAGCCACTCCAGTTCACTGACTATTTTCATCATTCCATCATTTGGGTGCTGCTCCCAAAATGTAGGCCATGTAACTATGATTTAAAAAGACCACAGACACACAATACTTGGATGATTCAATGCTTCCCTGTTTACACTTAATAGAAACATTATGTGTAATCTGGTGGTGTCATCATCCTGATTCACTATAGGTATATTACAGTTTGCTACGTTAAAAAAGTCGCCACCAAATTCAATGTAAACATTTCCTCTCATTCTTTTTTGTGTTTGTGTGGGGTTGAAAATGCTAACAGGTCATTGTTTCAACTTAAAGATTTCATTTACCTTTTATTAAAAGTAAATAAATTATCTTTTTAAGTAGTAACTTGTTATTTTTTAACTTATCAGCTTAAGCTAGAATACTTTTAAACAGTAAATAAGCTCCACAATGCAAACAAAGGGAACATGAACTCTATCAATAGAAATCAAAGAAAGTACCTTTTCTATTGACAAAATTAAACACATGTTTACATACTCATAATTTTAAACAATATTTATATTTAACAAAGATCTATCAAATCACCACTTTACAGTAAGTTTTAGACATTTAGTACTTTTGAGAAAAAAAAAATACCATCCAAGGCCTTTCAGTATGAATGAAGTTAATAAGAACCTGAGCATTTTGATTTTCCTATAAAATTACTTCATTTCCCTAGCATACCGAAATTTATTAACTTTGTTCAATATATATTTTTTAAGAAGACTCAAAAAAAAAAAAGAATCTAGTCCTTTTTCTGTTTCATGTAACTGAATTTTCAATAATGATTCATCTATTGTATTCGAAAACTTTCAGGTAGATTTAATAACAGAGAAATATGTTAAGGCAAATTGGGAAGAAATTCTTTTTATTAGAAAAGCTATTGAATTTTCTTGGGGACTAAAAGAACACAATATGTTTAATTCCTGATCAAATATTGGAAAAATAAATTGTTCTAAAGCAGTATAAAGATTTCATTTGTGTGAAGAGAATGCAATTTCTTTTAAAAAGTTATATTTCTAATCATGGCATTAACACCTCCACAAGCAATGGCTACACATACATTCTCCTGGCTGTGGAGTCGAAGATTTAATTAACTAAGTGAGAAGTTCAACCTTGTCATTCTTCCAACCACTCAGCTCTGAAAGAGCTCTGCTGAGCAAAAATACTTGATAAAGAGAACTAAATCCTTTCATGATGATAAAATCCAAGTTTTTTTCTGGATTTTTTCTCTTTGTTTGGATAACAAATTAGAGTAAATAGTAACTGGAAGTTCATCTATATCCAAATTATTTATTTATGTTTACAAATTTTGTTTTTTCAATTGACTTTTGTGTCACCTCACTGTACCCTGGATACCATTTTGGTTTGTTATGTGAATTGATACATTCAGTTTTATTTTCAAACAATTGAAGTTTGTTAAATTGGGGTTTAGAATGAATTGGACTTTTTTTTTTAAGGGTCAACTTGTCTTTCTCTGAACTACCCTGGTATCTCTGGTTGAACACATAAACTCACACTGTTTCATAACAGATGAAGCTATAGAATTCGTGATTCATCAATAAGACCCTCTGTGTCCTGTACTTCTTTTATATTTCCATAACACATAGTAGGGTCCTAGACAAATATTTTGAACTGCTACAGCATATCTGTAACATGCTATTGTACTATAACATATATATCACATTTCAGTTCATTTATTGTACAGACTTTTATTTAACAATCTACTACAACAAAAAACATGGTACATTTCCATTACATGCTGTTATATATAAATTATTATTACCTGGCAATGATTTAGACCACTTGACTACGGAAAGGAGTTGCCTCTCGCCTAGTTGATTAAGACTTGTCAGCAAAGAACTGGAAGTGTCTGGCTTTGTGTTGTCGTGTCCTGCATAGACCACATCCGGCTCAATGCTCATTAACAGGTTGATGAGTGTTGGGATCAACTGTAATTCTTGATTTGGTGAGAAAGAGATCCTCTGGCTCAGGGCTTGGCTCTCACTTGCAAGGCCCACTGGCGGTTGGAGAGCAACAGCATCTAGTGGTCTCATAACTCTGACTTTATTGAACTTTTTAAACTTTCGACCTATAGAAAAGAAAATATTATAAATATATATGAACTAAAACTCCCAGCAGAATATTATTTTTCTTAAGCATTAGAATCATAGCATTGTAGATTTTAGCAACGATCTAATAAAAGGAAATAAAATAGATAAAAATGTTAGGTCTTAGACTCGGATTAAATAATTAATTATATTGCCATTCACTGGGTTGGTGGATGGTGGGTAATTTTCCCCATTACCCAGTTTCACCACTGGAGGTGAACATCAGTATTGGTCAATATTCTTTTTCATTTGTTTCTAACCTTTTATTTTTTTCTTTCCCTTTTTGTTCTATTTTAATAAATGCAGAGGATACAAGTTGAATTCCATACATATTGTGTAGTGATGGAGTTTGGGCTTTTGTACCTGTCACCCAGATAGTTTACATTGTACCCACTGATACTTTTCCTTCACCCCCTTATTCCTCCCCAAGTTTGAGTCTCCAGTGTCCATTATTGCACACTCTGGGTCCTTGTGTAGCCATGTATTAGCTCCCACTTATAAGTGAGACCATGGGGCATTTATTTTTTTGTTCATGGGTTACTTTACTTAAGATAATGGCCTCCACTTCCATTCAAGCTGCTTCAAAAGACATTATCTCATTCTTTTTTATCACTGCGTAGTGCTCCACGTTATATATGTTGATGGGCACATAGACTGATTCCATATCTTTGCAATTGTGAATTGTGCTGTAATAAACATACATGCAGATATCTTTTTGATATAATTATTTATTTTCTTCTGGTGGGATTGCAAGATCAAATAGTAGGTCTACTTTAAGTTCTTTGAGAAATTTCCATACTGATCTTCATTGAAGTTGTACTAATTTACATTCCCATCAACAGTGTGGAAGTGTTCCCTTTCACCACATCCATACTAGCACCTGTTATTTTTTCTTTATAAAAAACGCCATTCTGACTGGGATAAGATGACATCTCATCGTGGTTTTAACTTGTATTTCAGTACACATATTGGTCAAGATTCTGACAGAACAGGCTTCCAAAAGCTAATGCTACAGATTACGTCAACATAAACATCGTCTATAGTGGTTGTTGAGTCTTCCAGGTTATATATTTTAAAAAATCTGTTAAAAGACATGCATTTTTATATGTATGCAAACCCCACAAAATTGTTTATACAATTTCAGTGGGTTCATAGATCCTTTGGAATCAATCTATTACAGGACTGAAGGACCCAAAATGAAGAATTCTTTTTCTAACTTAAGGAAGGAGAGAGTCTATGCCCTGTGCTAGTCAGACCAAAATGGTATTTCTAGAATTTCTACTTAGATGGATTGTGATAGGTTAGGGGGAAAAAGTCTCATAGAAAGATGAGTATAATCTTCTCATGAGAAATGACTGAAGAAGACCAGGATGCTTATCTGGGTTGCTGCTGGTCCACACATTCTGTTGGGTGAATTATAGAGAGTCCTGGTGATCTGAGAGTAGGTTGGATTCAACCCCACCTGCCGTGTCCCAGGCCTGGCCTGCTCATCAGCATGAAGTGACTATGCTGTTTGTTAAAGGAAGCCTGAAAACTGTTTGCAGGTACTTAGGCAGAGCTTATAATCTTCTAGCTCTGGTACCTGACCACAGGCATGTTTTGTTTGGCTCAGACATCACTTACTATAATTATGAGAACATCCATGAACTAGTTAGGTGGCCAAAATCTGTTAAACTTGAGTTGCAGCAGCTGCTTCTGATGGTAGATGAGCACTCCAATCTGCCCGGTCCTGCCCCGATAGGCCAGTGATCTTTTTTCTCATCCAGTTATGTTACCTACTTGGTTTCTGTAGGTAGCATTCATCTTTGTGATTTCTGAGCTTGTGGTATTGTCATAAAGCAAATGGATTACACATGTTCTAGAAAACCTCAAGAAGTTGAGCTACAACTTGTAAGTGACAGGGAAACAACTGGCAGAGCCAATAAAAAAAATTATTCAATATTTTTAAGGAAATAAAATAGAATTTCTGAGGAATGAAGGCGACACAAAGGGAAGGGAAGTAACTTTTATAGAAATCTTCTATATGCTAGGAATTACATATATGTGTGTAATTATATATATAATTATATTACATATATATAATGAATTACACATATATAATATGTATATATATTTAATTTATAGCACATATATATTAGCCTCTCAATAACTGTGAAAGAAAAGTGTTATTAACTTCATTCATAGACGGGAAAAAAGAAGAGCAGGAAGGTGCCATGACCAATGTTATGAGTTGTTAAGGTCTTGGATTATGGAGACTCTAAACCCAAGTCACTAACATGATCAGCCTAGAGTTTCAGACTTAGGCTGCATTTTTATTTGGGAGGATTCTGGAGAAGAGGTGTAGGTGTTTGCATCTAGTCCCATTCTCTACTATAATTTAGATACGAAAGACCACCAACTTTCTAATTATAGTCCTGGCTTTTTCTAGGAACTTCAGATTCAACTATTCAATTGTCTATCCAAATTTAATGTGTTTAGAACAGAATTAAATGGACTGGCCCTGATATAACTTCACCTAGTTTTGCAATTCCATTTTCATGCTTGCTTTATAGAGTCCTTACTGATATCTTACTTATTCTCTTACGTCATATCCAATTCATCACAGCAAATCCTTGTGCATTACCATGAAAATATATCTCCAATTCCATCCCTCCTCCTCACATCTACTGACTGCTTCCACCAAATTTCGGTCACCACCATCACAGGTGGACTATTGCAACATGTGCTGGTTGGTTTCCAGCTTTCACTCTTCTATAGTCTATTCTCTTCAGAGCTGAGTGAACCTTTAAAAACTTAAGTCAGACTATGTCAGTACTCGCTCAATACTCTGAGTAACTTCTGGTCCCACTTAGAGTGAATGTCAAATACTTTATCAAATTTAAAAGGCCAACACCCCCTTGCATGGGCAGTCCCACTTATACTCTCCCCCGTGTTCCAGCCATACTGACACTCATCTTATTCTTAAAACCCATCCAGTCTGTTCCCATATGGGGGCCTTTATACCATTTCTTCTGCCTGAAATAATCTTTCCTTGGAAATGTGCATGAATTTCTTCTCATTTCACTTATATTTCTGCTTGAATATCACCTTACTAAATAGGTTATTATTGCCTGTTTTTATATAAACATATAATAGAATAAACCAGGACAATACACATTGGAATGAAAAACTTCATAAATATATTATTAGGCAATAAGATAAAACTGCAGAAATCTATATGTCATATGATACCATTTCTATCAGTGAAAAAAACCCTCAAAACTAAAGAATATGTTGGTGAGGGGCACATAGATATTTGGAAAATCTATAGAATAATACAATGGAATGATAAATCCCAAATTCAAGATGTAGAATTTTTCTTAAGAAAGAATCAAAGAGATGTGATCAGGAAGGAAAGATACAATCAGTTTCAAGAGTATTGGTAATATTTATACTCATCCAGGTAAATACACATGTGGTTAATTACATTGTTTTATATATATATCATGTGCATTATATACATAACTTTAATAAATGTTTTGTAATAAAAAGTATGGCTTATTCAAACAGCATGCATTGAAAGGGTAATAATTGTTCTTGAAGTATATATAACAAAATCTAAATGTATGATGATACTATGAAAAGGAATTTATAGAACAGATGATAAGAAAGGTTCTTGCAAGAGAAAAGTTATAGTATAGTAGAAGTGAAAGCTTAAATATAGCCTAGGAGTAACATTTATGAACTATCTTAGCAAAAACTTTGTAGTGAATGGGAAGAGAGAGAAGAAAATGTTCTGAACTTCTTTTAGAAAGTGTTAATAAAATGACTAGGTGAAATAATGCAGGTGTAATTATTTCATTATTTAATCCTGATATAATAAAAATATACTTAATTGAGACTCTTCAGGATGGTAATGTAAACGTGAGAAAATTGGAAAAACAGAGTAAAACTTCCAAGTTAATAGAAAGGATTTACTAGAAAAAAATAAGGACAGACTTGACCAAGTTGGCAAAGTAAATAAAGAAAAGAGAAATGAGGGAATAATGGGGAAGCATAACAGACAGTGAACATAAAATGTTGGAAGAAATAAAATCTTATATGCTGATTAGTAGACGATGTTGATAGACTAAATTTCTCTGTCAAAGTCTAAGAAGGCGGGATTTAGTTTAAAACACAAAATTCAATGTGTAGTTGACAAGAAACAGAGTAAAAAGATAGGAAAATCAGTTGAAGATAAAATGAGAAAAGGTGAATATCAGGCAAATGTAATAAAGTATATGGAAAGCAGGAATAGTGACAATGACATGAAGCAGTTCACATCCAAAGACAAAATGAGATCAAGTAAGGATATTAAGATAAAATAAGAATATCCCCCTCATAGGTGATATAGAAATTAAGTCTTCATATAGCAAACAACACAGGGACAAAATATTTAGAAAAATCCTTAAAAAAAGAAATCAGCAAAAATATTAATATATTTCTCACTGATTTTATATTAATAATTAATAAGCACAGATAGGTGAGACTTAAAAATATAAAATTGACAAAGCTTAATTTTGTTATACAATGTCCTGAATAATTTATATAATATTGTTAATGTAAGAGATAAAAGTATATATATATTTTTAAATTTCAGATTAATATGAAGGTGTATATGATTAGGTGACATTGCTTACATTTTTAAAGTTAAAGTCCGAGTTGTGGCTGTGCCCTTCACCCAGGAAGCGTGCCGTGTACCTGAGCACTGCACTAGTTTGGTGGGAACTTACAGAACCCCGTTTTCCTTACTCCCACTTGAATTTAATTTCTCATGCGGGCCTGACGTTAATCTACTAGTTTCAATTTCGTATTGAGTATATGTGATGACTGTTTGCCCATTCTTAGGAAAAGTTTCTCTAAATCCTTCCCGGTTGTTACAAAAGATACAAAATCTCTATTTTTTCTTTTTAATGGCTAAATAGTAAACCATGGTACATATACCACAGTTTATTAATCCATTCATGTCCTGAATGACACAGGTTGTTTCCTCATCTTTGTGATTGTGAATTGTGCTTCTATAAACATTTGAGTACAAATGTCTTCATGATAAAATGACCTTTTTACTTTTAGATAGATGCCTGGTAATGGGATTGCAGGATGAAATGCAAAGTCTACTCTAGTCCCCTGAGAAATCTCCATTCTCCTCTCCTTAAAGGCTATACTAGTTTGTAGTCCCACCAACGCCCATGAATGTCTCCTTTCTGCACTCACACCAGCATCTGTTGCTTTGGGACTTTGTGCTGTGGGCCATTCTCAGTGGGATCATGTTTTTGCTTGGCTTTTTCTGTTTTGGCCGGGGCTGGTTTTGAACCCGCCACTTCCGGCATATGGGGCCGGCACCCTACTCCCTTGAGCTACAGGCGACACCCTCGCTTTGCTTTGTTTATTGTGCCTTTAGCTGTGCAGAAACATTTTAACTTGACCAGGTCCTATTTATTTATTTTTGTGGTTGTTGTGTTTGTCAATGGGATCTTCGTCATAAATTCTCTTCCTAGAATAAAAAGATTAAGTGTTTTCACCACACTCTCATTTAGGGTATTTATAATTTTGTGTCTTAAATTTAAATCTTCTATCCATAGTGAGTTAATTTTTGTAAGTATTGAGAAGTACTTTCACATGTGGCTAACTAATTCTCCCAGCACCATTTATTAATTAGGGATTCCTTCCCCCAGTGTATGCTTTTGTTAGCTTTATCAAATATCAGATGGTGATACGAGGCGGGTTTCATCTTTAGGTTATCTATTCTGCTCCACAGATCTATGTCTCTATTTTTATGCTAATACCATCCTGTTCTGATCACTAGAGACTTATAGTATAAACTGAAGTCTGGTATAGTGATGTCTCCAAATTTGTTGTGATTTGACAGAATTGTGTTGGCTATTTGGTTTTTATTCTGGTTCCAAACAAAATGAAGAACTATTTTTTTTTTGTTATTAAATCATAGCTGTGTACATTAATGTGATCATGGGGCACCATACATTGGTTTCATAGACCGTTTGACACATTTTCATCACACTGGTTAACATAGCCACACTGGTTACAACTTCAACATTCACAAATCGGTAGCCTTTATATATACCAACAATAGTCAAGTTGAAAAAACAGTTAAGGACTGTATCCCATTCACAGTAGTGCCAAAGAAGATGAAATATTTGGGAGTTTATCTAACAAAGGACGTGAAAGATCTCTATAAGAGAACTATGAAACGCTAAGAAAAGAAATAGCTGAAAATGTTAACAAATGAAAAAACATACCATGCTCATGGCTGGGTAGAATCAACATTGTTAAAATGTCCATACTGCCCAAAGCAATATACAATTTTAATGCAATCCCTATTAAAGCTCCACTGTCATACTTTAAAGATCTTGAAAAAATAATAGTTCATTTTATATGGGATGAGAAAAAACCTCAAATAGCCAAGACATTACTCATAAATAAAAACAAAGCAGGAGGAATCATGCTACCAGACATCAGACTATACTACAAATCGACAGTGATCAAAACAGCATGGTACTGGCACAAAAACAGAGAAGTAGATGTCTGGAACAGAATAGAAAACCAAGAGATGAATCCAGCTACTTACTGTTATTTAATCTTTGACAAGCCAATTAAAAACATTCAGTGGGGAAAAGATTTCCTATTTAACAAATGGTGCTGGGTAACTGGCTGGCAACCTGTGGAAGACTGAAACTGGACCCACACCTTTCACCATTAACTAAGATAGATTCTCACTGGATTAAAGATTTAAACTTAAGACATGAGACTATAAAAATACTAGAAAAGAGTGCAGGGAAAACCCTTGAAGAATTCGATCTGGGTGAATATTTTATGAGGAGGACCCCCTGGGCAATTGAAGCAACTTCAAAAATGCACTACTAGGATCTGATCAAACTAAAAAGCTTCTGCACAGCCAAGAACACAGTAAATAAAGCAAGCAGACAAGATATTTGCAGGTTATGTCTCTGACAAAGGTTTAATAACCAGAATCCACAGAGAACTCAAACATATAAGCAAGAAAAAAACAAGTGATCCCATTGCAGGCTGGGCAAGGGACTTGAAGAGAAACTTCTCTGAAGACGACAGGCGCGTGGCCTACAGACATATGAAAAAATGCTCATCATCTTTAATCATCAGAGAAATGCAAATCAAAACTGCTTTGAGATATCATCTAACTCCAGTAAGATTAGCCTGTATCACAAAATCCCAAGACCACAGATGTTGGTGTGGATGTGGAGAAAAGGGAACACTTCTACACTGCTGGTGGGAATGCAAATTAATACATTCCTTTTGGAAAGATGTTTGGAGAACACTTAAAGGTCTAAAAATAGATCTGCCATTCAATCCTATAATTCCTCTACTAGGCATATACCCAGAAGACCAAAAATCACATCATAACAAAGATATTTGTACCAGAATGTTTACTGCAGCCCAATTCATAATTGCTAAGTCATGGAAAAAGCC
>CAUYPK010082677.1:0-23704 GCA_963574355.1 Loris lydekkerianus
TTCAATGTCAGAGATCCTTTCTTCTGCCTGCTCCATTATGTTACTGAGGGATTCTACTGTATTTCTCAGATCTTTGAGGGCTGCAAGTTCTTGTCTCAATGTGTCAAAATCTTTGGTGATTTTGTCTTTGAATTCATTGAAATGCTCCTTGAATTTCTAATTCCAAATTTACCTCCATTATGTTAATCTTATTTGCAATCCAAATTCTGAATTTGACTTCTGACATCTCAGCCATTTGTTTATGAATGGGACCTTCTGATGTGTCTGCCTTGTCATTCATGTTGCTGGAGTTTTCCCGCTGATTCTTCCCCATGATTATTTTTCACCATTTGCCTAGATGAGCAGATAAGGTGAAATTGGAATGGGTGTCCCTGGAATAGTGATTAACCAGCCCTTTTCCCAAGAGCTGGGATTGGTGAATGCAGCTTTTCCCCTACAGCTTTGCAAAGGGCCTGTACAGTACTACAGCCTGAGACACTGAGGACCTGCTTGGTATTGTGGGTCTAAGTGGCTCTGTCTTGTTTTCAGCTCGTTACTTCTCCAATTCTAGTGTCAGTAACACTGGGTTGAAGTCTCAGCTGTGGAGAAATACCAGCAACAAAGACACCACACCCCATGGGAAACAACTGGAAAAGGACAATTTCCTCACAACAACACAATCAGGGTACCACCTTGGATGGTCCTCAAGTGATTTTCCAAGGTCAAGAGTTCTAAATCAACTTTCCCAGTCAGCACCCAGTCTCAAGTGGGAGAGTTCAAAAGATAGCAGGGGTCTGGTGGCAGCTCAAGACTTGCTCCAGTGCTCCATTGAGTCAGAAGTGCCCACCCAGAAAATGAATTGGTCTGGGAAGGTTAATGCCTCCTTTCCCACCTTGCACCTGTCACACCCAGTCAGTGACCCAGTTCCTCTAAAGAACAGATGCTCCAGGGATTTGTGCCCACCTTAGTCACAGGAATATCTATGTCTCCTCAGCCAGGCCAACACACTCTGCCACCACCCAGTATGGGAAGCTGAAGTCTGACAACCTTGGGTGCATAATAGAAGCTGGGGAGTTTCACGCAGTCCAACTCTGCCCCAGTTTGATGTTGCTGCCACTTATAGTCTCACAAAATTTGCATTTCTGTCCAAGCTATATTCTCCTGTGGGTCAGGCACTGTTTGAAACTGCAACTCAGCCTTGCATTGTGCCACTGCCTCTGCTCCAATTCTCACAGAGCTGGTGTCTCTATCTCTGCTATGCTCTGTGTTGGGGTGGGTGTGGTTAGAGCTCACAAACAGCTCTCAGTTCCTTCCCCTCCCTGGGATGGTGCTGCTGCCATGCCTGCTTTTGTCCCAGCTTTGCTCCCCTGGGGGCCATGTGCATTTTAGGCTCACAAAAGTAGCAATTCTGACTTGGCTCCACTCTGGGAGTATGCTGTCTCTGCACACATGCCTTCTAGTCTCCATCCCCACCACACCCCACCACAGCAGGCACCATCTCAGGCATAACCTCTGCTCATGGTGCCTGTGTTTCCATGCCAGATATGTTCCACCAGTGGCAGCCACTGGAGTAGAGACTCGGCTTCCCCTGGTTGCCAAAAGGGATAGATAGTGTCTCTTCAAAATATCACCAGGAGTGTGAGCCCTATCATTTCTGCCACTGCTGCTGCTGCACGGTTTTGATTTCTCTGACAATTTTAAAGCTTAGCTTAGCAGGATATAGAATTCTGGGCTGAAAATTGTTCTGTTTAAGTAGATTGAAGGTAGATGACCATTACCTTCTTGCTTGGAAAGTTTTATTAGAGAAGTCTGCAGTCACCCTAATGGATTTGCCCTTCTAGGTCAACTGGCAATTACCCTTGGCAGCTTGAAGAATCTTTTCTTTTGTCTTGACTTTGAGCAGGTTCATCACAATGTGTCTTGGAGAAGCTCAGTTAGAGTTGAGGTGACTTGGGGTTCGATATCCCTCTGAAAGGAGTGTGTCAGGGAAATTTTCATTTATAATATTCTCTAGTATGACTTCCACTCCTCTGGGGCATTCTTCTTCTTTTCTGGGATACCTATCACCCATATGTTTGAATGTTTCATAAAATTCCATAATTCTGACAGTGAACATTGTGCTTTCTCTCTCTTCTTTTCTGCCTCTTTAACTGTCTGAGTTTAACTGTCAAGAGCTTGTTCTTTACCTCCAAAGGTAGGTATTTCTTCTGCATGGTCTAATCTGTTGTTGATACTTTCTAGTGCATCTTTACGTTCCCTAATTGACTGCATCAGTTCCTTCACCTCTACTATATCCTTTCTGTATTCTTCATATTGTTCATCTCTTATTTTATTCTGTTTTTTTATTTCCTTTTGTTTATTTTCCACATTATCAGTAGTTTCCTTCATTGTTTCCATCATTTCCTTCATTGTTTTCATCATCTGTATTCTAAATTCCTTTTCTATAATTTCTAACATTTCTTTACAGGTGGAATCCTCTGTAGTAGCTACTTCATGGTCCCTTGGTGCGGGTATTGCTCTGGATGGTTTTTCATGTTGCCAGGATTTTTCAGCTGATTCTTTCTCTTGAGTGATTTGCCCTAATTTTCCTTTCCCTTTTTTTTGCTCTTTAAGTTGCCACGCCTCTGGGCCAGGTTTTTGATGAGTCCAACACCATACCCCTATGTTTTTGCATTGAATTAGATCTAAAATACCAAGTTTACTTTCTGAAGAATCATACAGAAGACAAAATATAACATTGCATAAAGCCTATAAATCAATTTGTTGTCAGATCTTCCAATTAATAATCCTCCTTCTAGGAAATTAGAAACATTTTCATCTCTCTTAGATACCAAATGGAAAGTCTCCTTGATGATTTGCTGTTGTGCATCTTTGCTGTAGGGCTGGTAGAACTTCAAAAGCCATGGTTATTGAAGATGAGGATCATCCCCACATTTCCTTTCTGATAATGTGCATCAACTCAGCACTCTGTCCATGGCACATGAGTCCTCATCTCTCCTTTGTGTTAGTGTGCATACAGGCAACTCTGTCCCTTTGCACCTGAGTCCTCACCTGTCCTTTCTGCTAGTATGCCTCCAGACAGCACTTGTCTTCCAGAGCACCCAAGTCCTCAGCTCTCCTTCAGCAAATGTGCATACAGTCAGCACTCTTCTACCAGAGCAACTGAGTACTCACCTCCCCTTACTGTGAAGGCACATCTAGACAGCACCCCACTCCCCAAAACACCCGAGTCCTTATCTCTCCTATCTGCAAGTATGCATCCAGATAGAACTCCTTCCCCCATTACACTTACATCCTCAACTGCACTGAGAGAGGAGTGCTGTCCAGATGCATCTATCAGAAAGAACAGGTGAGGATTCAGGTGCCACTGGAGAGGAGTGCTATCTGGATGTACACTAGCAGCAGGCAGAAGTGAGGACTCAGGTCCTCTTGGAGATGAGTGCTGTCTGGACAATAGGGCATGAGATGACTCAGGTGTTTTGAGAGAGGAGTCCCTCTGGATGCATACTAGCACAAAGGAAAGGTGAGGACTTGAGTGCTCTGTGAAAGGAGTGCTGTCTGGATGCACACTAGCTGAATGAACAGGTCCTGGGAATGTTGGTAGAGGAATGCTTTCTGGATACAAACTGGCAGAAAGAAGAGATGATGACACAAGTGCATTGGTATAGATATGCTGATTGGAAGCACAATGGCACAAAGGAGATGTGAGGACTTGGGTGAGCTGGAGGTGTGTGCTGTCTGAAGGCATACTGCAGAAAGCAGAGGTGAGGACTCAGAGGTATTGGGAGAGGAGTGCTCCTGGAAGCACATTGGCAGAAAGAAAACGTGAGAATTCTAGTGCTTTGGGGGAGCAGTGCTGTCTAGATGCACTCTAGCAGAAAATGTATGTGATGATTCAGGTGTTCTGGGAGAGGAGTGCAGTCTGGATGCACACTGTAGAATGGGTGAGGTGGTAGAGGAATGCTTTCTGAATACACTCTAGAAGAAAGGAGAGATGAGGACTTAGGTGCTTTGGTAGAGGGGTGCTGTCTGAATGCAAACTGGCAGAAAGCAGATATGAAGACTCGAGAACCAAGCGTACTGCCAGTTATATCCTAGAGCAGGAGCCAAACTTCTACTCTACTGAGTTCATACATGTAGTAGCACAGCTGTTGGCACACTAGTTTACTATGGTTAGGGGCTCCTGTGTATTAATGTTCACTCACAGGGCATGTTCTCAGACTTACATGAACAATAAATACAAGTATTCTCTGGCATAGATTGAATTGTGGAAACATGCTGAAGGTTTTATATGGAAAAGGCAGATGATCCTTCTGGGAAACGGGTGCAATGGGATCCTTCTTGCACCACAGAAGTTGCATTTTCCAGTTCCTCTTTAGGAACACTTCAGCGAATTTTTTTCAGTGTAATATTCAGCAGCGAATACTCGTTTTCATGATAAATGTGACTTCTTCACCCTATGCTAGGGAACAACAATACCCATGTATTCCTATGCTGCCGAGCGAACTGTATTGCTATAAGGTGAACGATTTCGGTGTGAGTAGGTTTGCCGAAGTATTCCGGCATAGTCCAGACAGTATGCTTCGGACCCGAGTCCCAAAATCACATTTCTCTCTGTGTGTAGGCATACAGCACTTTTATCACAGAGCACTCGCGTGTTGAACAGTCCTTTCTATACTGTGCATCCGTCCAGAACTGCTCTCCCAACCGTACGCGACTCCTCAACTTGCCCACGTGCTAGTGTACATCCAGCGCGTAATCCTCTCCTGGGTGATCCGAGTCCTCACCACGCATTTCTGCTAGTGTACTACTGGCGAGAAATCCTCTCCAGGATTATCCGAGTCTTCACGTCGTCTTCCAGCAAGTGGAACATCCAGACAGAAAACTTCTCCAAGTGAAACATCCAGAGAGAAATCCTCTCAAGATGATCCGAGTCCTCACGTCGACTTCCTGCAAGTGTTAACATCCAGACAGAAATCCTCTCAGGGTGATCCGAGTCCTCATGTCGACGACCTGCAAATGTAACATCCAGGGAGTAGTCCTCTCCTGGCTGATCCGAGTGCTCACGTCTCCTTTCTGACAGTGTACTTCTGGCAAATCGATGCTGCTCCAGCTTATATGAAGCAGTATGCCCCTTGAAGAGAAAAGCATTTTCTTCTCTTAAGTCATGCTACTTAGAGCTACCCATGTATGCCGTTTTCAAAATCCCACCACTAGCTTGTTTCCTCGTCGGTTCGTGGGTAGTTTCTTTGTTAAAAAAAAACAAAAAACTTCTACACCTTTCAATGTGCAATGTACTCCGCGGAACATTCTCGAACATGTAGCCCTCCGAAAATTACTGCTGAGTTCGAGTTCCTCACCAATGTAAATCAATGTGTCAAAAGCCATGGGACGACGTGCATGATATCTGAAACAGAGGTTCAGCCCCGCTACTGCAGAGAATCGGCAGAATCCGTCTGGCAAGGAAAAACTGTTTGCTTTTCTTCTAAACCATTGCAGAGCTACCCGGGAGAGGTTTCCCAGCTGGCACCACAGAAGTTGCATCTGCAAGTTCCTCCTTAGGAACACTTCAGCATATTTCTTCAGTGTAATATCCAGCAAAGAATACTCGTTTTCGTGATACGTGTAACTCACATGACCTCCTAAGCCGGTGAGCGAACTGTATTGGTATACAGTGAACGATTTCAGAGAGAGTGGGTTTGCCGACTGTACCAGCATATTCCAGACAGTATGCTTTGGACTCAAGTCCCAAAATCCGTTTTATGTTTGTATGCAGGCATACAGCACGTTTATCCCAGAGCCCCTGCATGTTCAACACTTCTTTTTCCTAGTGTGCATTCATCCAGTACCCCTCTCCTAAGCATAAGAGACTCCTCAACTCGCCATTGTTGGGTAGTGTGCATCCGACGAGCCATCCTCTCCTGTGTGATCCAAGTCCTCACCACGCCTTCCTGTTTGTGTAAATTCAGGAAGTAAGCAACTCTAGGGTGATCCGAGTCCTCACCATGCCTTCCTGCTTGCGTACATTCATGTTGCAATCCTCTCCAGGGTGATCTGAGTCCTCACCTCGCCTTTCTTCTAGTGTACTTCTTGCGGGGAATCCTCCTTAGGATTATCCAAGTCCTCACATCGACTTTCGTCAAGTGTAACATCCAGAGAGAAAACTTCTCCAAGTGTAACATCCAGGGAGAAATCCTCTCACGGTGATTCAAGTCCTTAGGTGGACATCCTGCAAGTGTGACATCCAGAGAGTAATCCTCTCAGGGTGATTTGAGTCCTCACGTCGATGACCTGCAAATGTAACATCCAGGGAGTAGTCCTCTCCAGGGTGATATGAGTGCTCACATCTTTTGCCTGATAGTGTACTTCTGGCAGATTGCCACTGCTCCAGCTTATATCAAGCAGTGTGCTACTGGAAGAGCACATTTTCTTCTCTTAAGTCATGGTACTAAGAGCTACCCTTGTATGCCGTTTTCAAAATCCCACAATACCTGATTTTCTAGAAGGTTATATGGGCACTTTTTTGTAAAAACTTCTGCACATTTCAAAGTGCAATGTATTCTGCAGAATACTTGTAATTCTCGCATGTTTTCCTCTGAAAATTACTGCTGAGTATGATTTTTTTCACCAGTGTAACTCATGTGTCAAAAGACATGGCACAATGTTCATGATATCAGTGAAACAGGGCTTCAGCCCCGCTACTGCAGATAATCGGCAGAATGCTTCTGGCAAGGGAAAACTCTTTTCTCCCTTTTTACAGAGCTACCTGGAGAGAAGTTTCCCAACATCCACAACTCCTTGCACTACAGAATTTCCATCTGCAAGTTCCTTCATAGGCACACTTCAGCGTATTTCTTCAGTGTAATACCGACCAGGGAATACTCGTTTTCATGATACATGTAACTGTCTTAACCCTAATGCTAGGGAACATCAATTCTTATGTCCTCCTAAGCTGGTGAGCAAACTGTATTGCTATAAAGTGAACTATTTCAATGACAGTAGGTTTTCTGAACTACTCCAGCACATTTCAGACAGTATGCCTTGGACCCGAGTCCCAAAATCCCATTTTTTTCTGTGTGCAGGCATACAGCACTTTTATCACAGAGCACCCATGTCTTCAACGTTCCTTTTGGCTAGTGTGCATCCATGCAGCACTCCTCTCCCAAGCATATGCGACTCCTCACCTTGCCCTTGTGCCAGTGTACATGCAGTGAGTAATCTCCTGGGTGATCTGAGTCCTCACCATGCCTTCTTGCTGGTGTAAATCCTGGTAGTAATGGTCTAAATGGTGATCCGAGACCTCACCTCATTTTTTTGCTAGTGTACTTCTAGCAAGGAATCCTCTCCAGGATTATCTGAGTCCTCAAGTCGACACCTTATAAGTGTAATGTCCAGAGAGAAATCGGCTCCAAGTGTAACATTTAGAGAGATCTTCTCAAGGTGATCTGAGTCCTCACTTCGATTTTGGCAAGTCTACATGCAGTGAGAAATCCTCTCTAGCATTATCCGAGTCGTCACTTCAATTTCTGTAAGTCTACATGCAGCGAGTAATCCTCTTTAGGGTTATCCGAGTCCTCACCTCACCTTGATGGTCGTGTACATCAAGCAGATCGCCACTGCTCCTGCTAATATCTGGCTGTACCTTACTGGGAGAGAAAAGCAGTTTGTTCTCTTAAGGCTATTTAGAACGACCCATAAAACCCTTTTTCAGAATCCAAAAATAACGGCGTGTTTCAATGTGCAATCTATTGCGCAAAATACTTGTACTCATCGCCCAGTTACCACTCTGAAAATTCCTGCTGACTGAACATTAATGCATGTGAGTCCCTCACTAATGTAACTTCATGTGCCAAAAGCCATGGCACAACGTGTATGATGTCAGTGAGAACAGTTTAGCCCCGCCCCAGCACATAACCGCAACCATACTTCTGCAGAGGAATAAACATTTCCTCTTATCAAGAAAGGTTACCAAGTTACCCGTGAAAGATTTTTCCAAACTTCCACAATGTCTTACATTCCAGAAATTTCATCTGCAAGTTAATCCTTAGACACCCTTCAGCGTGTTTCCGCAGTGCAATCTATAACAGAGAATACTTGTTTATATTGTATTTGTAAATATCTCAGCACTTTGGCTGAGATAACATCAATGAACAAACCAACACAACTCCTCAGCTCGCCTTTCTGCTAGTGTACATCCATAGAGTAATCCTCTCCAGAGTGATCCGAGTCCTCACCTCATTTTCAGGAGAGTAATCCTCTCTAGTGTGATCCGAGTCCTCACTTTGACTTTCTGCAAGCCTACATGCAATGAGTAATCCTATCCAGGGTGATCCGAGTCCTCACTCCCACTTTCTTCAAGTCTACATGCAGCTAGAAATCCTCTCCAGGGCAATCCGAGTCCTCACTTCAACTTTCTGCAAGTCTACATGCAGTGAGAAATCCTCTCCTGGGTGATCCCAGTCCTCACTTCAACTTCTGCAAGTCTTCATGCATCGAGTAATCTTCTCCAGGGTTACCTCACCTTGATGCTCGTGTACATCAAGCAGACCACCACTGCTCCTGCTATTTATCTGGCTGTATCTGACTAGGAGAAAAGAGCAGTTTGTTCTCTTAAGTCATACTATTTAGACCTACCCATGAAAACCTTTTTCAAAATCCCACAATAACTTGTTTCCCAGACGGCGTGTTTCAATGTGCAATCTATTCTGCAGAATACTTGTCCTCATCGCAATGTACCACTCTGAAAATTCCTGCTGACTGAAAATTAGTACATGTGAGTTCCTCACTAATGTACCTTAATGTGCTGAAAGCCATGGCACAATGTGCATGATGTCAGAACAGTTTAGCCCCGCTGCAGCAGATAACCGCAAGGATGCTTCTGGCAAGGAAAAACAGTTTCCTCGTATGAAGAAAGGTTACCCATGAAAGACGTTTCCAAACTTCCACAACATCTTGCATCCCAGAAATTACATCTGCAAGTTGATTCTTAGACACCCTGAAGTGTGTTTTCACAGTGCAATGTGAATACAGAGAATACTTGTTTATTTTGTACATGTAAATATCTCAGCACTCTGGCTGAGGTAACATCAATGAACAAACCAACACGACTCCTCACCTCGCCTTTCTGCTATTGTACATCCATCGAGTAATCCTCTCCATGATGATCCTAGTCCTCACCTCACTTTCAGGTAGTGTCCATCCTGTGAGTAATCATCTCTAGTGTGATCCAAGTCCTCACTTCAACTTTCTGCAAGTCTATAATCAGCGAGTAATCCTATCCAGGGTGATCTGAGTCCTCACATCTACTTCTACAAGTCTACATGCAGTGAGAAATCCTTTTCAGGGTGATCCGAGTCCTCACTTCAACTTTCTGCAAGTCTACATGCAGCACGAAATCCTCTCCAGGGTGATCCGAGAGTCCTCACTTCGATTTTCTTCAAGTCTACATGCAGCGAGAAATCCTCTCCAGGGTGATCCGAGTCCTCACCTCGACTTTCTGCTAGTGTCCATCCAGGGAGTAATCCTCTCCAGGGTGACCCAATTCCTCACCTCTGCTTTCTGCTAGTGTACTTTATAGCGAGTAATTTTCTCCAGGGTAATCCAAGTCCTCACCTCACCTTTTTGCCAGTGTACATTAATTGCATAATCCTCTCCAGGGTGATCCGTGTCCTCACCTAGACTTTCTGCTGGTATAAATCCAGCAGATAGCCACTGGTTCAGCATATATTCGACAATATCCTACTAGGAGAGATCAAGAGTTGATTCTTTTAAGTCATACTAGAGCTACCCATAAATACCTTTTTCCGAATCCCACAATATTTTTTTCCCAGAGGGTTCATAGGCTCTTTCTTTATGAATATGTCCATGTGTTTCAAAGTGCAATCTATTTTGCAGAATACTTTTACTAATAGCACATTTAACTCTCTGAGCATTCCTGCTGAGTGAACATTAATGCATGTGTGTCCCTCACCAATGACACTTACTGTGCCGAAAGCCATTGCACTATGTGCATGATGTCACTAAGAATGGCAGTTTAGCCCTCCTTCAGCAGATAACAGGCAGCATGCATCTGGCGTGGAAAAACAGTTTCCTCTCCTCAAGAATGGTTGCAGAGCTACCCAGCAAAGATGATTCCCAACTTTCACAATGCCTTACATTTCAGAAATTTCATCTGGGAGTTCCTCCTTAGACACAATTCACCGTGTTTCTGCATGGCAATCTATAACAGAGAATATCTGTTCTCATCGTACAGGTAATTCTGTTAACACTCCTGCTGAGGGAACATCAATGAACATGTGCTCCTAAGCTGATGTGCCAACTGTATTGCTACAACGTGCATGACCTCGGTGGAAGTAGAAGTCTCCCCCCTACTCCAGCATATAACTGGCAGTATGCTTTGCACCCGAGTCCTGATATCGCATTTCTGTCTGTGTACATGCATACAACACTCCATTCCCAGAGCACCCGCGTCTTCAACATTCCTTTCAGCTAGTGTGCATCCATCCAGCACTCCTCTAGCAAATGGACGAGACTCCTCACCTCGCTTTTCTGCTAGTGTAAACCCAGTGAATAATCCTCTGCAGCGTGATCCGAGTCCTCACCTCACCTTTGTGCTAGTGTAAACCTATGGAGTAATTCTCTCCAGAGTGATCCACATCCTCACCTTGAATTTCTGCTAGTGTACATTCAGAGAGTAATTCTCTCCAGGGTGAACCAAGTATTCATCTTGCCTGTCTGCTAGTGTGAATCCAGCCAATAATCCTCTACAGGGTGATCCGAGTACTCACCTCGCCATTCTGCTAGTGTACATACATGGAATAATCCTCTCCAGGGTGATCCGAGTCCTCACCTTGCATTTCTTCTAGTGTACATCCATGGAGTAATCCTGTCCAGGGTGATCCAAGTCCTTACATTGACTGTCTGAAGTCTACATCCAGTGAAATAATCCTCTCCAGGGTAATCCGAGTCCTCACCTCACCTTTCCGCTAGGGTACATTAATCAAGTAATCCTCTGCAGGGTGATCTGAGTCCTCACCTCACCTTTCTGCTAGTATACATCCAGCAGATCACCACTGCTCCAGCTCGTATTCGGCAGTGTCCTGCTGAGAGAGAAAAGCAGTTTGTTCTCTTAAGTCATGCTATTTAGAGCTACCCATGAATACCTTTTTCAAAATCCCACAATACCTTGTTTCCCAGATGGTTCATAGGTACTTTCTTTATAAACACATCCACGTGTTTCAAAGTGCAAGGAGATGTGAGGAGTCAGGTACAGTGGGAGTGGTGTGCTGAGCAGAGGTTGAACTCGGATTCTCTGGGAGAGGACTGCTGTCTGGATGAGCATACCAGAAAGGACAGGTGAGGACTCGGGTCCCATGGGAGACAAGTGCTGTCTGGTTGTATACCAGCGGAAAGGAGAGGTGAGGACTCGGGTCCTCTGGGAGAGATGTGCTGTCTGTAAGCACACTAGCAGATAGGAGATGTGAGGATTCAGGTGTTGTTGGGAAGGAGCCCCTCTGGATGCACACAGGAGTGGTGAGGACTCGAGTGCTCTGGGAGAGGAGTGCTATCTGGAGGTGAGGACTCCAGTGCTCTGGGAGAGGTGAGCTGGCTGGATGAACACTAGTAGAAAGAAGAATGAGGAGTTGAGTGCCATGTTATAGGCAAGCTGACTGGATGCACACTGGCACAAAGGAGATGTAAGGAGTCAGGTGCAGTGGAATTGGTGTGCTGTCTGAATGCACACTATGGAGAGGGGAGGTGAAGACTCAGGTCTCCTGGGAGAGGAATGCTCTCTGGATACACTCTGGTGGAAAGGAGAGATGAGGACTCGGCTGCTTTGGTAGAGGAGTGCTGTCTGGATTTACACTGGCAGAAAGGGGCGAGGAGGATATGGTGCGAAACATACTGCAGGTTATATTGCTGGAGCAGGTGACAGACTTCAAGTCTCATGGAGTTCGTGCACCTAGTTGCATTGCTGTTGGCACGCTGACTTACCGTGGTTATAGGCTTCTGTTTATGTTCTCTCACACGAGTGTTCAGAGCGTTACCTGTGCAATGAATACAACTATTCACTGGTATAGATTGCACGGTGGAAACACACTGAAGTGTTTATAAACAGGAACTTGCAGATGAAACTTCTGGGATGCAAGGCATTGTGGAAGTTGGTAAATTTCTTTCCCATGTATCTCTTTAAACATTATTGATGAGAAGAAACTTTTCCTCCAAGAAGCATACTGTTCACTATCTCCTGGAGCAGGAATAAGTGTCTATTCTCACTGCGTTCATGCACGTAGTTGGATGGCTGTTGGCACATTGACTTCCTTTGGTCAGGGGCTCATATGTATTAGGCTGCTCTCCCAACGAGTGCTCAGGGAGTTACATGGGCGCCCAATACAAGTCATCTCCAGAACAGACAGCACTTTGGAAACACACTCTAGTGTTTATAAGAAGGAAAGTGCAGATGAAACTTCGGGGAAGCAAGATATTGTGGAAGTTTGAAAACCACCTTTGCACTTACCTCTGAATAGCCTTTCAGAGGAGAAGAACCTGCTTATTACGTCAAGTGGCATACTGCTGGTTAGAAGCAGGAGCAAAGGCAAAGTTCTATTCTCCCGAACAGATTGCCCTTTGGAAACACACTGGAGTGTTTCTAAGGTAAGTGCAGATGAACCGTCTGAAAAACAAGGTATTGTGAAGTTTTGGAGAAAGCATTCACAGTTAGCTCTAAATGGCCACCCTGAAGAGAAGAAACTGCTTTTTCCTCCCAGCGAGATACTGCCACATATAAGCAGTGGCAATCTGCTCATCTCACTGGCAACATGCAAATAGATGAATAGCCATGGCTTACACTTTTAGGGACTCGTGTGTATCAAAGTTCCCTCAGCAGGAATGTTCAGAGAGTTACGTGTTCAATTAACACCAGTATTGTCCAGAATAGATTGCACTTTGGAAACACTAGTGTTCATGAGAAGAAAGTGCAGATGAAACTTCTGGGCAGCATGGTATTGTGGATGCTGTAAACTTCTTTCCTGGGTAGCTCTATAAGCATTATCAAGGAGAAGAGACTGTTTTTCCCTCCACGAAGGATACTAAGGCTTATATGCAAGAGCAGTGGGCAAACTTCTCGTCTCAGCGAGTTAATGCAAGTTGTTGCATGGCTGTTGGCACCTTGACTTCTCTTGGTGAAGGGCTTCTAAAAGATGGAGCTGTGGTACACAATCTGCTCATGTCACTGAGTTAATGCAAGGGATTGCATGGCCAATGGCTTACATTGTCCTCATTGTCATCTTCTTTTTACTAGTGTGCATCAGGTGCTCTCCCATAGCACCTGATTCCTCATCTCTCCTTTCTGCTAGTGTGTATCAAGTCAGCACTCCGCCCATGGTACCATTGTCCTCCCCTCTTCTTTCTGCTATGTGTATCCAGGCTGGACTCTGGTCCAAAAACACCTGAGTCCTCACCTGCCCTTTCTGCCTGAGTGCATCCAGACTGCACTCCTCTCCCAACACAACTGAGTCCTCACTTCTCCTTTTTTGCCAGTTTGCATGGGCAGCACTCCTCCCCCATCACACCCGAGTCCTCCTGGGGTAGGAGAGGAGTGCTGTCTGGATGTACACTACAGAAAGGAGGGGTGAGGACTTGGGTCCTACACTAGCAGCTCTCGGGGGCAGGTGGTGCCCACACTCCTGATGGAGGCATAAAGGAATGAAAGCTAAAACTAAAGGCAGTGGGAAAGTGTCTAGGCAAGATCCAGAGTGGACCCTCATCAAAATGGGAGGCCAGCCTAGCCAAGACAGGAAAGAACAAAGAAAAAGAGGGGAAAAAAGAAGGAAGTCTCCTTACCATGCACAGACCTGAGGGCTTTCTCTCATTATTATGGTTCATTCTCCCACAACCCAGGTTACATATGACCAAGGTTAATCAATTATCCCAAATGCACATGATTGATAAATGACATAAAGGGGGCTAGGGTCTCTTCCACCCCTGGGAACACTGCCATCTTTGAATCCATTGCCCTTTATTGAGCCTTGTGCCCTGTCACTCACTACTCGTGCCCAGTCTTACTACCCTGTTGTCTTTGTTGCACATTCCCCTACAGAGCTCATCTCATTTACCTGATTGTCTTTGTCCCCCAGTAGAAGATGCCCTCTGTGATAATTGCTACATCAAGAGCATATAGCAAGGTGCCTGGCACATAGTAGATAGACAATAAATATTTTTGGAAGTAAATAAGGAAGTGGTGGAGGAAAGGAAGTGATATTTGAGCTGAGGCTGAGTGCTGAGGAGCCAGCCACAGGATAACATGGGTGATGGGTATTCTTTTTTTTTTTTGAGACAGAGTCTCACTATGTCACCCCCAGTAGAGTGCCATGGCGTCACAGTTCACAGCAACCTCTAACTTAAGTGATTCTCTTGCCTCAGCCTCCCAAGTAGCTGGGAGCTACTTGCCTCAGCCTCCCAAGTAGCTGGGAGCTACAGCTGCCCACCACGCCTAGCTATTTTGTTGTTGTTGTAGTTGTCATTGTTGTTTGGCAGGCTCCAGCTGGGTTCAAACCCTCCCAGCACCCGTGTATGTGGCTGGCACCCTAACCACTGAGCGATAGGCCCTGAGCCAGTGATGGGTATTCTAGGCAGAGGAAACAGCAAGGTAAAAGGCCTCAGGACAGGACAGAAATTGGACCAGTGTATCTGAAGTGAAGTTAACAAGTCTCAGAGTAGTAAAACAAAATTTAGGACACAGGTTAGGGAGATCACAGACAGAGGGGCTGCCAACCCTGACACTCACTGGAATTGCCTGGAGTGCTTTTAAAAATAGCAGGGTTTTATGGCTTCTGGGCCTTTTGGCTAAGATCAAGTGTAAATATACCAGGGTTTAGATACTGCTGAAGATCTCTGGTGTAAGGGACCCATGCATTGATTTTTTTGTTTATTTTTTGCCTTGATGGCGAGCCTCTGTCATGAGGCATTGTAGTCCAGAGCAGGAAATCTGGATTTTATTCTAACTGCACTAGGAAGCCACTGGAGTACATTAAACGGAGGGAGTTTGGCATGAGCTAAAAAACCGCCTCTTACAAGGAGCGTCACCTGATTCCCTGGGCTTTTGGCCTCTCCTCTGTGCACACTCAGAGTTGGCCTTCCAGTGTTGGCCTCAAAAAACTGATCTTTCAAGCCCTGTTGCAATGTCCCCTTTTACTGGTTTAGTCGCCTCTCAGCTCCTAGCCCAGTTGCAGGCAGGCCTGCTGACCTTGGGAAGAAGGTCAGGGGTACTTGAAGAACAGAACAAAATGGCAGCAGGGGAGGAGCAATGCCTTTAGTAGGAGAAAGGCGTTCTAGGAAACAGGGTTGGAGGGCAGACGGTGCCGGGCCCGACTGGCAGGACTTAGGCAACCCTCTTCAGTCTTTCGTTGGCGTGGTGGTGCCGTAGTGGAGAGTAGGGGCACACTTTCTCCGGAGGGGGAATTTTTGTGAACCTCTCTCCATAAGCCTTAAGTATCGAGCCCCTCAGGGAGGAACTGTGAAGTGAGAGCTACATCCTGGGCCGGGATCCCGCAGCCGCGACTGCACTTCGGTGGACCACAGACAGTTTCCTCCAGTTGGGGCTCCGCGGCCATACTTTGCAGGTCCCAGGTGGAAAGCATCTCCAGCAACTAACAGAAACACAGAGGCTCGGGATGAGGCCACGGATGAAACTAGCCAATCGCCGGTCATGAGGATGGCCCCCCAGTAGCCGCAAGGCTCAGCCGCGATCACCGCGCACCCCTAGTAGCTACCGCGCACCTTGTAGCTACCGGCCTTCGAGCACGCCTGAGCAGACCTCTGCTGCAGTTCCTGTGGCGATGGCGCACCGCCTGAGCCGTCGGGGCCTTGCTTCCTTTGAGCTGGCTGGAAGACGCTCGGCCAAGCCGTACCCTAATGGCTATAAGGGTAACAGGTCTTAGAGGACAGCCGGCCTGGGGTCCCCGCAGACTCGACCACCGGGAGCAGGTGGCGGGATCCTCGCGGCGCTGAAGCTGAGAGCACTGATTGCGAGCACCCTGTGCTCTCTGTAGGTCTGTGGACGAGGTTCTGGGTCCAGTCCCGGTGCAGTCCCAGCAGCGGCGCCTCCTCTCGCTGCCGGATTGCTTCCTCCTCAACCTGGCAGCCGCGGACCTGCAGTTCGTGTTGACGCTGCCCTTTTGGGTGGTGGACACGGTGCGCGATTTCAACTGACCCTTTGGGTAAGCCGTGTGCAAGGTGGTGCTCACCGTGCTCGACAGGTACGCCAACAGCTTCCTTCTTGGTGGCACGAGAGTGGTACACACTTGCACCCGCGCGGGCGCTCTGCACCTGAGCTGTCCAGGAGCACCGCTGAGCAGCAGCGGGTGCTGTCTGCACGCCGTTGGCAGCTGGCGTGGGGGCCAAGCGCTTGAGCCTGCTGCGCTTTCCCGACAGCGATCACAACCTGGGCAGCTCTCTACCACTGGCCAAAGGTCACGTGGCCTTCGTGCTGCTGCTGACCATACTGAGCACCTGCCCGCTGCTGCTGCGCTTCCTGCGACTGCGGAGGGCACACTGACCGACCGGGGTCTAGGTGCAACCCAGTTACTGCGTAGCCCGCTCTTTGGCCTGCGTGCTCACGCTCTGGTGGTCCTGATCAAACTGAACGCCATGTCTGGTACAGTGCTTCTTTTTTGGTTCAAGGCTACCTTTTCCTTATCTTTGCCTCACACACCCCAACAGCTGCCTGGGCCCACGGCTTTACTGCCTGCTCCTGCGATTTCCGCCAGGGACTGAGAGCTGTGCGCCCAGCGGAGCTCTGAGCTATGACACTTTCCCAGTAAGTTTCAACTGTCGCTGTGTCAGTACCAAAGGCACTGGCAGATTAGGCCATTGGGGTTGGGGTAATGACGTCAGAAAGCAGTGTCTGATTTCAGGACCAGTGTTCTGGGATCAGAGGGGCAGGATTGGTCAGTTGGTGGAAATTACTTAAGACTGAGAGTGCCACTAACCTTCTGTGTAACCCATCCTTCTTGGCCTCAGTTTCCCCACTGGTACAAAGAGTGCTTCAAATTAGATAAACCCTGGGGACCCTGCTAGGTCTAGCACTTTGATCCTTCAGGCACAGCATCTGAAAACAATGTAAGCTCCATGCACCCTTTCCAATCCAATTTTTCTGCCATGGCATACACTGCTGGGGTGCATTTATTTATTTGGGACAGGAAAGTAGACATATACTGCTGGAGTGCACTTATTTATTTGGGACAGGAAAGATTAGTGAATTACTTATAATTATCCTACAATTAA
Organism: Loris lydekkerianus; assembly: GCA_963574355.1. NCBI lineage: Eukaryota > Metazoa > Chordata > Mammalia > Primates > Lorisidae > Loris > Loris lydekkerianus. Next base: position 17,263 of record CAUYPK010082677.1, read on the forward strand.
AAAAAGAAAAACATAAATGTGAATCACCTGATGATTTTATTATCTGCTTTGGGCTACACAAGATAATTAAAGTGTTTTTGTTCATTTTTGTTTATGATTTTTTTCAGTGATACTTCTTGAAGTAATCTCCAGGATGAAGTCCTGGTTTCCTCTTGCATGTCTCACACTAGAAAATGGTTTCTCTCCTTCAACTGTTCTCATTTCTTCTGCTGCAAACCAGGCAATCCTTGCTGATTGTTTTTTCATTTTTCATTATAAAATGCATCTTCCCATTTTGCCTTTCTTCGGTGTCAGAGATGATGGTCTTCCTCTCTTCCTTGAATTTCTGTTCCTCACATTGCTCACAAGCTGGGTGAGGAGCTCTGTCTTGTAAGAAAGGAGTGTCTGCACTTCTCCACTCTCCTTCTTATCTAAGGAGTAGGTAAGGATGTAGCTGTTCACAATTGCAACTTCCATCAGCCAGAAAAATGATTTTTTCCACATTATTTGTAGGATAAAAAGGGCTTTACCTTTTTATCTCCAGTCTATAACATACACAGTATGATCAGCTCTGTCCATTCTTCCCATAAACTTTGTATATTCTAAAATAACTGTTTTTCAAATTGAACAGGCTGTTTCTTCCAATAACCAGCAATGAACTGGCCAAAGAATGCACTCAGCATTGTCACTAACCTCCTATCTTGGAAATGAAAGGCACATCAACAAATGCGACAACAAAAACAAGTGTCAAGACATCTTCTGAAATTGGAGTGGAACAGGGAAATCATTATGTCAGACAAGGTCTGACATAGACTCAGAAAATATACTACTAAAGCTATTAAAGGACTTATGCATCTGGTACTTTGTTTCTTCTCTTTTTTCTTTCTTTCTTTTTTTTTTTTTTTTTTTTTGAGACAGAGTCTTACTTTTTTACCCCCTGCAGAGTGCAGTGGCATCATATTTCACAACAATCTGAAACTGGTGGACTCAAGTGAGCTTCTTGTCTCACTCATCCAAGTAGTAGGCACCTGCCACAATGCCCAGCTATTTTTTAGAGGTAGAGTCTTGCTCTTGCTCAGGCTGGTCTCAAACTCCTGAGCTCAGGCACTCAACCTGCCTTGGCCTCCCAGAGTGCTAGCATTATAGGTGTGAGCCACCATACCAGGCATTTTTCCCATTTATTTTTACAAGAGAGCTGCAGGGAAGAGGGGTCTGGGCCATTTTTGGAAACCTAGAGTGGGAGAACATCAAGCTCAGAGACAGCCCTTGATGGCTGAAGATTTCTGAGCTTTTATCATCAAGACCTGCCTGCTACATGTCCTCTCCAGACCCTGAGCAGCACTGATTCAATGGTATTCTGACTCTTGAGAGTGCTGGATGTGACATGAAAAGAGGCTGCTATTGTTGGGCATCTGTAGCTCAGTGGCTAGGGGACCAGCCACATACATCAGGGCTAGCAGGTTCAAACCCGGCTGGGCCTGCTGAAAAACAATGACAATTATCACCAAAAAATAGCCAGGCTTCGTGGCAGGTGCCTGTAGTTCCAGCTACTTGGGTGACTGAGGCAAGAGAATCACTTAAGTGAGCTACGATGTTATGACATTCTACCACGGGTGACAAGGTGAGACTCTGTGTCCAAAAAAAAATAACAATTAAATAAAATAAATTTAGAATATAGAAGATTTCATTGACACACAATATACTTAATCAAATGGATAAGTATGAAATCTTGCACACAACAGTTAGAGAATATACATTCTTTCCAAGTATTCACAGAAAACTTTTAAGAAATTGGTCATGAACTAACCATAAATGACTCTCAACAAAAACTAACAAACCTTTATTGTAGAGACTTTAAATCTCCAATCACAATCCAATTAATTGGTAAGTCAATAATAATAACAAAACTAGAAAACAGTGAAACAAATGTTTGAAAAAAGCTTCCAAATAATGCAAAAAAGAATCATAATGGAAAGTAGAAAACATTCAAAATTGAATAGTAATGAAAACATTAATTGGTAACATTTACTGAGTTTTGTGTGAGTCAGGCCTATGCTAGGTGCTAGAAAAAAAGAGGCATGCAGTAATTGAGTACCGTATATACTCGAGTATAAGCCGAGTTTTTTCCGGCACAAAATTTGTGCCGAAAAACCCGAACTTGGCTTATACTCGGGTCATACAGGTTATTTGATTTGGTGCCCACGCACCTAATCAAATGCACGTAGTCTCCAGTTGTCTTCTGCCGTCTGCTTGAGGGAGCGGTGCTTCAGCTAGTTTACAGTTTTTCTTTAGCAATAAATATTGAAAAGCATTTAACCTATCCATTCCTCAATTATTGTAATTGTTTTGGGTATATATTTTTATTTTTGAAATTTACCAGTGGCTGCTGCATTTTCCATCTTGGCTTATACTTGAGTCACTGTTTTCCCAATTTTTAGGGTAAAATTAGGGGGGTCGGCTTATACTCGGGTCGGCTTATACTCGAGTATGTGCGGTAAATAAATTGTGCAAGTTTCCACTGTAGCTAACTGGAAGAGCTGAGATTTAATCCCAAGCAGTCTGGTCTCAAGTTCAAGGTCATAACTACTTGTCAAAACCCATGGCATGCAGCTGATATGTTCTTGGGATGGGTGGCATGGCCTTTACTTGTTGTATAAAAAGGAAGTGACTTGTAGGCCTCCCCTGCACCCAACACTTGGCAATTAGATCCTAACTTCTCACTGTCACACACTGCCCTTCCAGCTTCAGCTACTGCAGGGCAGCAATCTCTGGAGCTCCACCTCTCACATTACTCACAGCAGTGCTTGGCCCTTCCCACCTCTCATCAAGGTTCAGCTCACAGGGCCCCTTTTCTCCAGGCCTTCCTACCCTCCTCAGAAACTCTCCTCTGGGCCACGAACTGTGAAACTGATCTTGCTGCTTAAAGAAAAGGCTTAAACCCTTCTCTGGGTCCTCTTGTTGAAGGAAGATGAGGCCCAACAAAGAGAAAAAGCACCGAAACACCATGTTTATGAGAGGAAGGGCTTTATTCACCAGCCAGGAGCTTATGGCATAGAAAAATTCCAAATGGCCATGCTCCCCGACTGGTTTGGTCTTTCCCTTTTTGTCTCCAGTCTAAAAGTTCCAACCCATAGGTACTGTTTTCATTGGCCAGTTTGAATCAAGTGGGAGATGCTGTTTCAGCCCACACAGAACTACAGGATTTCACAGAAGTGGAAATTTCCAAGTTCTGGGAAGTTAATTCTACAAATTCCCAAGAACTGAGTCACCATGGAGAGGACCCTGCACGTGTATCCTTGTGGTCTCCTTGAGAAGACCTATTCTTCTAGACCACACCCTTCTCGGGTATCCTCTCCCATCCTCTGCCTGGAAATACTCTCCCAAACATCTGCACTGAACTACACTAAAGGGCTCTGCATTCAGTTGTGATTGAAGTGTTCCTTAAAATCTTGAGATTAATTTATCCTGTTAGTTGTTTACTCCATACTATCTCCATGTTTGTTTTATAATAAAGACAATGACCTCCCCCCCATCCTCAAGTAACTCACACTTTTGAAAGATGATGCTCCAAATATACTTGTTTTCGACATAGGACTGGGGGTCCCCCATTTCAGAAGCATGAACTTTGAGAAGCAAGATCAACCCCAGAATCCACCATGGCCTCTGTATAGCCCCAGGCTCCCTCTGTAGTCTTCTCTGGCCAGTTCCCCTCCTGCCAACTCTGAGGGAGTCCACTCTCAATGCTCCCTCTGCCAGGGCACGAGCCCTGCCCTGCAAGGTGGGATTTCCTGTATTCCCATTGCACACTGCTTCTCCCACACTGGGCTGTTGGCTTTGGATTCTCAGTATCCTGAGTCTGCACCACCTTTTTCCTTTCCTGACCTTTTCCCTCTCAAACCATTTTTGCTACATCTTTTCAAGCACTCATTGGCCACAGGCAGAGGGTTGGACCTGCTTTAAAAAATATTTCAGGCCCCACCCCTTTGTATCTTAAGTTATGGAAGCTAGCCACTTGTTTAGGCCTCCTTTACTTCATGGGGACTCTGAAGCCATCTGCCACTGGATGCTCCAGGGTTCTGGTCCTCCTGGATATGGCACCTTTCCTGGGCCAAGCAAGAGCTTCTTGAATCCAGGGACCTCCCTACCCTTGTCTGTGTGACTCTGGAGTGACAACCTCTGGCCTAAGAGTGCATGGTGAAAGATTTCTTGCTGAAATGGAAATGTGTGTGGCCTTGACTCTTGACTTTTCCACTGCAAGTTTCTCTGCTCTTAACTCTTTGATTTTTTTTTTTTTTTTCACCATGTTGCCCTAGGTAGAGTGCTGTGGCATCACAGCTCATAGCAACCTCAAACTCTTGGGCTTAATTGATTCTCTTGCTTCAGCCTACCGAGTACCTGGGACTACAGGTGCCCGCCACAATGCTCAGCTACTTTTTAGTTGCAGTTGTCATTGTTGTTTAGCAGGCCTGGGCCGGGCTCAAACCTGTCAGCCTCTGTGTATGTGGCTGGTGCCCTACTCACTGAGCTATGGCACTGAGCCTCTTGACTCTTTGATTAAATGTCAAGTAAAGGGGAATCTGTAAGCTGATTTTTCATTCCCTGGGGGTGCAGTGGGGCTGAATTTTAAATGCCTTTTGCTGTGGTTAGGATGAATATTCGATACCTAAAGATGTATTTTGTGAATGGCAAAAGTAAGCCTGGGGTGGGGTCAGACTTCTGCAGGGATCCAGTTATCACTGGGGCTTCTCAATACTGCCCTGAGTGGCAGGACATAGCAACATAGGCAAGGAGCTGAAAAAATGCTATCAACTAGCAAGATGTATGTTCATAACTGCAGAATGTATAAACTAGAAGCACCCTCAGAGGTCCTAGCCAATGCCCCTGTCTTAAAGATGGGAAAATTGAAATTCAGGGAGGGCGGCCATTGTCTCAAGACAGGCAAGAAGCTGATGTCACAACTTGCCCCTCGTAGTCTGATAGGGTACCAGGAAGAAGACAGGCCACCTCACCAAAGCAAGACCAACTGTCCAGTTTGCTTGGGACCGAGGCAATTCCCAGCACCTAGGACTTTCAGTGCTAAACCTGAGACTGTGCTAAGCAAAGTTGGATGTTGGTTATCCTACCCTGTGGGCCATGTTTTCCCTGTCCTCCCTGGCTATAAAACCTTCCAGATAAGTTCTAGAGAGAAAAAAAAAAGTAGAGGGATCTGAAGCCCAGGCTATCACTTAGACCAGGTGTCCTCAAACTGCAGCCCACGGGCCACATGAAGAGGTGTGAATTGTATTTGTTCCCATTTTGTTTTTTACTTCAAAATAAGATATGTACAGTGAGCATAGGAATTTGTTCATAGTTTTTTTTTTGTTTGTTTTTTTTTTTAAGTATAGTCCAGCCCTCCAATGGTTTGAGGGACAGTGAACTGGACCCCTGTTTAAAAAGTTTGAGGACGCCTAACTTAGACTCTCCAGGACTGACAGCTCAGCCTGGCAATAAGGTGAGCTGGGGGGTCCACGTAGCTGGGGCTCTAATGCCACCGAACCCCTGCCTTCTGGGCACATCCCCTGGGTCTCCAGCTTGGCCAGCCTTGCTGTATTTGTGTAAAAGATATAATTTTAAAAATCTCTCTTCGGGCTGTTTAACTTTGATCTCTATAAACATTTCTTTTGACAAATGGCAGCATCTGCGCAGCATGTACTTTGAGTCATTCTGTTTAGCAATGTGCTGGCATGCCTCTCTGTTGTTTATGGTTTGGGAAGAGCCAGCCAGCTCTGTCCCAGACTCTGTGTGATCTTAAGCAAGTTCCTCCATTCCTCTGAGTCCTGGTCTCCCCATGTATGAAGTGATAAATGCTAGTCTCTGCCTTTTGTCGAGTTGCTGTGAGAAGAAACAATTGGAAATTGCCTGGCACATGGTGAGCACACAATAAAAGGCAACCTTTGTTATTTCAGGTCCAGTTGGTCCCCTCCTCCGGGGTATGGAGAAGTTAGTAAAGGCATTGGGGTTCTACATGGATGGAGATTTAAGATTTCTTCTCCAGGGGAGAGTGGATTAAAGGGCGGCTGAGTGACAGCTTCCCTGCAACTGGGCACGGCGAGTTTGGGGAGACAAGACTCCAGACATCTCTGGACGGTGGGATCTGCCTATGATCATCCCTTGGAGAATACCGAGAGCCAGCAAGGGTCTTCTGGACCCCAGGAGGAAGACAAAACAGTGGAAAACTGGCAAAAGGCTGCATGTGTTCGATCAACCTAATCACGCCGGCAACCGTGAGTACAAGCAGCAGTGAGACTGCAAACCGGAAAGGCCTTACCTGTGAACTTTTTTAGTGTTCTTGGACTTGGCGCTCAGTTGAGCTGCACTGGGGAGAGCTTGAGCAAAAGTGTGGAGAACTTTGGGCATTGTCTGGGGCCCCAAAAGGAGCCACTGAGCTGGGCTAAGTGAAAGCCATTGTGTGGAAAAACTGCTC